>JADDON010000457.1:0-70109 GCA_017140175.1 Fusarium staphyleae
TTTCACCCTAATCTAGCCCTAATTAGGGCTACTACTTTATAGTTTTATTAATAAGTAATATATAATTACCTACTGAATATATTATAAGTAAAAATAAATTGATAATTAATAGAAAGCACTGCTTGCCTTATAAATTTAAGGTTATATAATAGATTTTAAGGGAGGCTTAGCTGTATAAGAGGTGTCTATCTAGTATAGGTATATAAAGCTTAAGGTTTTTATATAATAGTAAGAATTTACTAGTAGGTAAGATTAAAATTAATTACTTTACTTTAACTATTAAAAAGAGAGCTTAAAGGCTATCTAGGAATTATAATTATCTAAAAATATACTTAAAGCTATAGGACTAACCTTTTCCCGGGTTTTAGGCCTGCTAAGCCCCGCTCTAGGCTTTGTTACCTTTTAAATCATTGCACCTCTGCTAAACGGGGCTATGTGGTAAGTTAGAAGCCCCCCAACCTCTGCTATTTCGTATTAGACGCGTGAATCACTGTCTATATCACCTTTTCCCTTTAGCAACCGATGCAGTCTTGCTTGTCGCGTGCTTCCTCATGAGTTTTGGGCTGACCGCGACCGTTACAAGGCCGTTCATCGACCACAAGGGCGAGCATCCGCCTGCGCCGTTGCCGCTCCTTAACACCCTCCCTGTCAGTCACCCAGAGCCACCGCCGAAGCGCAGGCGCGTCGATGAGGGCCCAATATGTCGTAGGAGCTTCAAGGAGTGCCTTCACGAGCAGGTTCTGCCCCATGTTAGCAGGGCGGTAGGGAAGCTCCCCGCCGATGTTTACCGCGTCGACGACATCGCGATCCAGGTAACAAGGAAGCCACCGGGACAAGGGCTAGGACTTTGTTCGCTAATGATTTGGCTCTCTAGGCAGTGACGGTACTTGCTAGGAGCTTGTTCTTCCGGACGCGATGGGACGAGACAGGCGGTTATCTGCTTACAGAGGATGAGGCTTTGATCGCGGCGCAGGCGCGCGAGGAGGTCAAGAAGCTTGCGCAACTGCAGGCGGCCGCGACGATAACCGAGACGGCTGAGATAGCCAAGGTTGTCAACACTCAGCAAGTTCAAGCTATACCTCCGACATTACCAACGATTGTCAAGACGGAAGAGATCGAACCACCCATCAACCTGAATCCACATTCTACGAAACTACCAGCCCGAATACCCACGATATCACAAGACCTCGAACGACGGTCGTATAAACCTCGACAGCGGCGTGAGCCGAAGTCTACAAATCGCTTTTTCCAACTGGACCAGCGCCCATATCGAACGGCAGCAGATCGCCAGGCTATAGCGGAGGGAACAAAGAAGCCAGTGAGGGCACAAACCGATGTTGTGTCACAGCCTACGGTGTACCACGTCGACTTTACCCCTGAGGAGGTCGCCGAGATCGCTCAATGCCTCTCGTCCTACGAGTCGACGCGTGTGCTGGCTACATACGATGCTCTTGCGCGGCGATGTCAGATGTATAATATTCCAACATTGGTACGAGACAGCATCAAGGGAAGGTCAGTAGAGGATGTGCGAAACTTTTGCTCGGATTTGCTAGCGGGGCAGACTGCGTCTCCTACGAACCTCCAGGTTCTGTCACTTGGTCAGGGGACTCACGATCAACAGAGTCAGACAAAGAGGATAAGCCAGGTCTCATCCTTGCTTCTAGCTCGCGAGTTGGAGGGTAATCAGGGATTCCATCGAACGAGAAGATACGTCAACTTCCAAAACGAGTTCAAGACGTTGCGCGAAGACGAGTTACAGGTAGTGGCCGAGTACACCAACTGCGCTGGTGATATCACCACAGGCACATGGGTCTCGAACGATAGCTTCCTCTGCGGAACGACCGCACACTCCGACACCCATAACCAACAGTACAATAAACCGGGAAACTTGCTTCTTTGCTCTACTAGCAAGGGTACGCTACGCGCCCTTCCCGACCACCGCATTCCCAGGCCGCGGGTGGAAAAGGGCGAGAATTCAACAGAGGCCATGCGCCAGAGTCAAGACCCTTGGCTTTACTCTTCAGTCGTGTCATCAGACTATGACAAAGTGAACGACCTGGCTTACACGTCGAGTTTTGATAAGACTGTCAAAGTCTGGAAGGTCGATGCGGGAGGTGACTTCATGAAGGCCATTGCGACATGGCAACATAGGGGCAACGTCAACTTTGTGGCCGCTGCAAAGGATGGATCTGGCCGCGTGGCCACGGCTGCAGATTCGCCCACTGACGCTGTACGGATTTACACCGTGAGCAAGGGCAACGTCGCCGAGAGCACGTATCAGACCTTTTCTTGCTCTAGAAATGATGCCGACGGCTCGGATAAGTGGGCTTACTTTCCGGCCACCATGCAGTGGGGGAGAGCACCGGGAACAGAGCATTTACTTTTGGTTGGCTATTCTCCTCGAAGCCGTAGCGGCGATGACCACGATATCCCAGAGGAAAAGAGAAACTCAGGGGAGATCACGCTGTGGAATGCGAAAGAGGGTCACCGGGTTCCCGTCACGACTGCTTCAACAGCTAACGTATTCGAGGTTGCGTGGCACCCGACACTGCACCGCTTCATCGTCGCTACCACGCCTACTGGCTTGAACGTTGTGGGTCATAAGATCAAGACGCAGGTTCACATCTTTCAGCGAGACCGAGAGCGTATGGACGGCGGGTACGGTCAGGTCCAGGATTTAGATTGCTACGCCTCGGACATCAACGAGCTCACCATCACGCCCAACTCTGTCGGATACGCGTATATTACTGCGGCGTGCACTGATGGTAAGGTCTACGTCTGGGACACGGCGCAGGGTGATAAGCCCATCCATATTCTCCGGCATGGGAAACCTATCGAGGAGTACTACGGAGATCGCGAGAAGGAGGACACGGGCGTCAAGTTCACGGCCTGGGGCTCCTCGCCCGACCGGTTCTACACGGGGTCGAGTGACGGTGTTGTTAAGGTATGGAACATCCGCAAGCGCAAGCCATATGTGCGCGACATCCTCACGGCGCCAGGGCCAATCGCATTCGGGGGCTTCTCACCGGATAACGCAAAGCTTGCTATCGGAGATGCTACCGGCCGTGTCTTTGTGCTATCTGTAGATGAGCGCGACATACCGGAGTCGCATTTCAGGGCCCTGCCCGGGACGACTAAGCGACTGCGCCGTCCACAACCGCTTATCCCACATCCGGAGCCAGACCCACCCGGAGCCGATGCGGCTGAGTTTGACGATGACTCCGGCTCCGATTCCGAGCTCTCAGAGGCCGATATCAGCGTCTACACACGCCGCACATACCTCGATACCCATAAGCTCGCTCTCACCCGCAACCCCATCATCGGTGCGGTCCAGGGCCCAATGTATGCCTCAACAGGCTTCTTCCGACGCGACGCGCACTTGAATGGGGACCCATCCCTACCGCTCCTCGCCGACTTTGAGCGTCATCAGCAGGACAGTCTAGCCGCTAGTCTCGGCGGACGGCGCCGCTCCATGCGCCGGGTCAGGATCCCGGGGCTGCCTGATGAGCGCCTCGAGGGCTTCCACGCCGAAAACCAGAGTCGTGATCTGGATCTGGAGCAGCTGGACGCAGGGGATATGGCGGATCTTGTAAAGGCGGGCGCGCTTTTGAGCGTGGAGGAGGATTGGGGGTTTGAGTATGAGGAGATGTTGGATTAGTTAGCTGGGTGTTGAGACAAGGCTATTATAGCTGTAATACTATTATCGTAATATTGCTAACCCATTGTATTATTCTCTGAGCGACGGGACTTAATAGTACTCCTCTATACAAGTGGCAGCTACTATATATAATAAAGGGCAATAGCAATAGTATAAGTTAATATCTTTCGGTATCCTACAGGTGAAAGCGCAAGACTACATAGCCTAGGCCTCCACTATAACTTTACCTAGCGATAGGCCTCATTCTAGGGTAGGCTTCCTTCACTCAACTCCGACCTCGCCCTGCATCGTCCCGAAATGCTCCGAGGACCCGCGGCTGCAGAACGCCCTTTCCGACTTCACGTTGACACGAGAACAGCACATGGGGGTTCCGAGACTGAGTAACACAAGCTGGAGGATGCAGGAAGATGACGACATGAATTGTTTCAAAGGCACTGGGCGCATTGGATGCACGTCGGGAATAGCACTTCAGATGCAGCAGCCACACGCGGCAAGCATCCTTATAGAGCTTCTCCCAATCATCAGATACTCACACATTCCCGTCTACTTTGACCAGCCCAAGTGTCGGATGAAGCTTGTCCACAGCCGATAGATGATGTGAAGAATAGCATACATACTGTGTACTTCTCTCAATACAGGCTAAGCATACAAGCCCGCAATACAGCGTCAGAGAAACCTGAATCCAAAAAATAGTTACAATAGACAGCCCGGCATAAATTCCCGTGAGCAATGTGGTGGATGCTCCCAATAACGCCTTTTAATGCTTAGCAGTGACCGACTCGCCGGTCACCTTCTCGACATAAGTCTTTGCCCTGTAGTTGAGTGCGGGTCAGTAATGCATATCTCCCGAGTGTGAGGCGGAGAAACTTACATATCACCAAATGCAACCATGCAGACTGTCTGCCAGATACCCAGAGAGATACGGGGGGCAATACCGCGGTAAAGACCGCGAACACCGTTGGAGTCGTAGATGTACCTGAAGGTGTTGCCAACCGTCATCTTCTTGGGACGGTTAGGGTCCTCCTTCTTGCTCTGCATCTCGACACGGATGACCTCGATGGGCTGGTTCCAGGCACTGAGGCCACCACCGAGGGCACTGGCAAGGACCTTCTCGCCAGCACCGAGCTTCTCACCCTCCCGCTTACCGGTGGCGGAGCGGATCCAACCCTCAGCCAGACGGCTGAGACCGAAACGGCTGCCCCAGTTGGTCATCTGGCGGATAGCAACGGCGTTGACGCCCTTGTTGATACCGCGGATACCGTCCTTGCGCCAGATGTCGCCAAATGTCTGGAAGGTGGAGGGGGGCTTGACACCGGTCGAGGCGATCTTGTGCTTTGTGATCTCGACCGTCTTCATGCAGGTGCAGAAACCCATGGTGGCATAAGCCTGAGCGACACCACCGGTGATACCACCCAGAATACCACCACCGAACTCGGAGGCACCAGCAACGCGGGCGTAGTACTCGGCCTCGGAAGCGACAAAGAGGAGGACGGCGCCCTTGGTGGAGGCTTCAATCCAGGCCCAGGGGATGAGACCTTGGTAGACTATTGGATGGAGTATCAGCAAACAGCAGGAAGCCAGCGAGCGACAATCAATACTTACAACCCAAAGGACCACCTCGGGCCCAGACACGTCCCAAAGACTTGGCCATGCCGTCGCCTCGGTTGGCAGCCATGGTGGTCTTGACGACCTCGAGAGGCTGACCCAGGGTGGTCACCTCGAACATGTTGAGACCGGCGCCCAGCAGCAAGTTGGAGAACTTGATGGGCTTCTTCTCCAGGTGCTTCTCCCCAATGGGGCCGGGCAGGTCGGTACGGATGGCAGCCATGACTTTGGGATTGTCGTTGTAGAGAGGGCCCTGACCAAGGGAATAGGGAGCTTCTTTGCAGATGAGAAGAAAGTGTGGGATGTGAAAGGAGGAAGAGTAGACGGAAGCCGAGAAAGAGACGGAAGGGAGAGAGAGAGAGAGAGGGGAGCTAGAGGCGTGTGTGGAAAAGCGTGGGGGATTAA
Source organism: Fusarium staphyleae (assembly GCA_017140175.1). NCBI lineage: Eukaryota > Fungi > Ascomycota > Sordariomycetes > Hypocreales > Nectriaceae > Fusarium > Fusarium staphyleae. Next base: position 5,669 of record JADDON010000457.1, read on the forward strand.
GCCGGCCAAACAAGGCACAGGGAATCGGATTAAAACGTGCTGAGTCAGACCGTTTCCGAGAAAGCGCTGGGCTATTAGCGAGGAATAAAGCTTTGCCTGGGGGGAAGAAAGAGGGGGATAGTCAACTAGCGCCCCCCGGAAGACAAGCCTGAAGATGGGACAGGGAGAATCACAGCCAGATTTGTGAGGATTTTGCCAGAGGGAAGGCCGAGGTTGGACAGGAGACGCGAAAACCCGGGTCCATAAGAGGTTATGGTGTTTTGCACGTGTTTTTCTTTTTATGCTGTTTGTGCTTGTGCCGGGTACGGAGTAGTTACAGTTGTCCTTAACTATCACCCATCTTCCAACGATTTTTTGGGTGAGTTACGATGGATGATGCCAGTCCATGTGAAATCCTGGGGGTGGGTGTGACTTGTCCAGCAATTGGATAGTTATCATGCTCGTGACAGTGGAGGCCATTCGTGCCCTGGAGGTGCTCTTCTGGAGCTGTCCTAGATCTGCTAACATACATAATTAACTATTTCACATGCCTGGGTCATCACTTGCCTACAAAGGGTACGTAGTTAGATTCAGGACAACACCCCCCTATTGCTTCTTTCGGTATTGATCTCAGCCACATATCCCCGTCATATTCAACAGCTCCTGTGGCGTCACTCGGCTGGCAAATTAACGTTACAAGCCTCTCTCAACGGCCCCTCACTCAACCGCTGAGTGTTGAGCTCCCCCCCTGAATGCGTCTATCGGTGTAGCAATCAATCTCTCACCGAGCGTACTTTACCTGTGAAGGCGACGCAAGGGTTTTACTCTGAAAGGCAAGAAAGGGGGCCTGTGCAGAGAGTACTCTGCTTCCTTGCTGTCCACTCAATGTCCATGTTTAATGTCTATCCTACGTTACGGAGTAGCTACTTGTTCTGTCGACGTCCATGGGCCATGGGGGGCTGGTGAAAGCTTTGGGGTCAACGTCTGCGTATCCATTAAAATTTCGAGACAAATGCGATACCGTCGCGACTCGGTCAAAGATCGGCGTCCATGTGCGATACCGGCTGCAGGTAATTAAAGCCAATCGCAATGTGGCTTCGCACAAGAGAATCGCTCACAGCGACAATTTGTAGAATGCTAGCTGTAAATCATTTCATTTCAATCGCCGCGCCTGCGACGACCTGCTCATTACCAAACTATAACAGTCCCGTTGTATTGTACAAGTGCCATTGAGTTGACCATCCATTCTGCCCATCTCTTGGCTGTCCTCCTCGTATTCCACAACATCCCGTCTTCACCCTTTTCTCTCTTTGTTGTTTTAAGCGTCCTACAGCTTCTTGGCGATCTCGATCCACTTCTCGGTAGAGAAGGACTTGGGTCGCTCAATGGGGGCACCAAAGGCCCGGTCGATGATGAGCTGGGGAAGGACACCGATGGCGCGCGACACACCGAAGAGGACGGTGTAGTAGCTAGCCTCGGTGAGGCCGTAGTACTGGAGGAGGACACCGGAGTGGGCGTCGACGTTAGGGTAAGGGTTCTTGGTCTTGCCGTGCTCGGTAAGAACGCCGGGGGCGATCTTGTAGACTTGGCTGACAAGCTTGAACATGGGGTCCTCGGGCATCTTCTCTGTAGGGTTGTCAGTATTCTTTCTCAATTTCAACCCGGTTCAGGTTACGTACGCTGGGCAAAGGTGCGCTGGGCCATGTAGCGGGGGTCAGTCTTGCGGAGGACGGCGTGGCCGTAGCCAGGAACGACGCGGCCAGCGTTGAGGGTGGACCAGAGGTAGTCGGTGATGGCCTTGTCGCTAAGGTCGTCACCAACAGCCTTCTTCATCTCGGTGAGCCAGTTGAGCACCTCCTGGTTAGCGAGACCGTGGAGGGGTCCAGCCAGGCCGTTCAGACCGGCGGCCAGAGACAGGAAGGGAGAGCTGAGAGCGCTGCCAACAAGGTGGGTGGTGTGGGCAGAGACGTTACCACCCTCGTGGTCGGTGTGGATGGTCAGGTACAGACGCATGAGCTCGACAAAGTCGGCGTTGTCGCCAAAGCCGAGCTGGTTGGCGAAGTTGAACGAGTAGTCCTTGTCCTTCTGGATGGGAGCGACCTTGCCGCCCTTGAAGACATTCTGGTAGATGCGCGAAGCGATGTTGGGGAGCTTGGCAATAAGGTCCATCGAGTCCTCGAAGGTGTAGCCCCAGTACTCCTTCTTGTTGATGCCCTTGGCGTAGGCCTTGGCGAAGCTTGAGGTGTGCTCGAGAGCAGTGACGGCCAGGGAGAACTGGGCCATGGGGTGAAGATCGGTGGGGCAGTGGTCGATGAGCTCCTCGACGAACTTGGGGAGGTCGGAGCGGGCAGCCCACTCGGCGGAGAGGTCGCGGACCTGCTGCTCGGTGGGAACCTCACCGGTCAGGAGAAGCCAGAAGAGACCTGTACAGTTTGGGGTCAGCACACACGTAGCCCAGGCTGCAACATAAGCATGCTCAGGGCGCGAATTGCTCACCTTCGGGAAGAGGCTCCTTGCCACCGGGAGCCTTGGGTAGAAGCTCCTGGCACTCGGGGATGGTCTTGCCACGGAATCGGATACCCTCCTCGGAGTCGAGGACGGAACCCTCCCAGACGAGGGCCTTGATGCCACGGGCACCACCGTAGACCTGGTCAAGGGTGACCTTGTCAATGACCTTGGAGCCATGCTCTCTATCGATGGATGTCAGTATCAATGCTCAGTATTGGCTCGTAATGCCATGACCGAGCTTCGGTAGGCAATGGGCCGAGAAGGAATGCGACTAACTTTCGGAGAGCCTTGACCTGCTCAACCTTCTCGGGCAGCAGCTCGGCGAATCGCTCCTTGAGGGTCTGTGAAGAGCATGGTTAGTCAATGGCCATGCGAGATCGGATTGCATCTTAACCGAGGATAAACATACCTGAGTCTTGGCCGAGTAGCATCGCACGGCGTTGAAGGCGGAGCCGTTCATGGCAGGAGAGCGGAGGGAAGCCCTCAGGGCAGCATTGCTGAGACGGGTGACAGAGGCCATTGTGAGAGGAGGTTGATATGGAGAGGAGTGCAAGAGGAAGAAAAAGAGAGCAAGTAGTGGCGGAGGTGCCGGATGAGGGAGGGAAGCGGTATAAGAAAGAGGGAGAGTAGGTAAGAGTAGTAAGAATGGTGGACCTGGAGGGAAAGGGAAGTTTTAAGAGGTTCAGGTAAAAAAGGCGCAGGATGAGAAAAAAAGTACAAAATACCTGCACTGGCTCAGGTCTGTCCCGCCCCGGCCGACGACATTACCTACGACCCTCGCTCTGAACCTCGGGGACCGGGGGACGGGGCCCGTGAAGCGTGTACATACGTACAACATGGAGCAAGGCCCTTCCGTGGATGCGTGGAGCGTAGATATTTACAGGGGTGCTAACTGGTAAATTTCTCTCTTCCAGCTGTATCTAGGGCTGTATTTCTTGATGTTACACCGGGCCTTGGGGGTTTCGGAGCACTTGATCATGATGTTGACAGTTCCGCCCGGTCCAGCTCGAGAAATAGTTTTACTGTACTTCACTGTAATGTCAACCGTATGTACAAAAGTTGACATCCTCTCTCGCGACTGTGACGTGCCGAGCTATCAATTCCGTCATTAATCGCAAAGAGGAGGGCTACCACGACCTACCTACCTCGGACCTAACCATGTAGCCATGTCCAAGCTGTCCTCTTCTCAAACAAACGGAAAGGTTGCACAGTCCTCACCAAGCCAGGGATTGTTTTTGCCGCGGACCTACTAATGCGCCCCCCAACCTGCAAGCCCCAAAATTTCCTTCCAATCCACGTCTCTCCCCACGACGCCTCCTCCAACTTGACGCCCTCCTCCAAATGGCCGAGATGTATCCCCAACAGCCGGCGCAGGTATTTCTGGGGTTACAGTGTTGGTCGAGGTTGTCAATGATGGTACGTAGGGGGTTTGCCGGCTGCAGCTCAGTTGGAGGACCAGGAGGCGTTCGTGCTCCCAAGTTATCTCCCCGAATGAAAAGGGAAAATACCACTGAGCAGGGCGGCATTGACATTTTCCTCGGCTAACCCCCATGAGCCTAATTACCCGTTACGGCGACAACGCGGAGAGAAAAGAAGCAACGTGATAGTACATCAAGATCTGCCTGACATGCCCCGTGTCGTCGCGACCCCATCATGATAACTGCGCCGTACCACGACATGTCTTTGCGCCTGGGGTGCAGCAGCGAGCTCGAGCCTGCCGCAGTCTCTTAGTTTTTGGTTACAACTCGTCCACCTCCAGCTCTCTCTCTATCGAGACATGTCCTCTTCAAACGAAGAAGTGGAGATGCTCTACGTTCGTGCTCGGAGGACCTCGGCCGCATAGCTACATCTACAACGCCGCTGTGTTTGACGTCAGATAGGTTCCTGCTAACGTCGCGATGTGGATTTTGGGGCCCGTGGCACAGCTAGCCAATCTACTGCCCGAAACCCCTCCAGCCAGCCCCAGCAGTCAGAGCGAGTGGAGGACGCCCGGATTTCCCGCATTCATTGCCGTCGCCGGGCCTCCGAGGGTCTGCGGCGCTGGCTCGGAGTGCCGAACTCCCCTCCATCCGGTCGGTGAGGAGAAGGAATCTCGACTGCCCCTCATATTCTCCGATTGCCCTAACTGCCGTCTTCTAAAAGACAATAAAATCTTTCCCAACCTGATGTACAGTAGATGGTGTCGTGCTTTGCTGTTTTGAGCAAGTCTCCGATCACCCGGCCGACTTGGCAGTCTGTCTGTCTGGCCAAAAGCATTGCCATCATCGGCTATTCCTCCAACCTGCAGGGCAAACAACTATTTTTTTCATGTGTCCCAACAGTGACGGTCAAGCTTTCTATTGTCGACCCTGCTGGTTCCATTATTAATTAAGCGCTTTATGGCCCAAGTCGTCCACGACATCCTTGGCCTCTCCGCTTGGCGTCCGATGGCTAGCCGGTATTACTACATAGTAGTAACAAACAACACAGGTCTCTTTCTTTGATATTTGACCTCGTTGACTCGGTCAAAATTCGCGCTCTGACGGCAAGGCTTCCCTTTTGAAGGCGCTCAGTGTGTCACTAAACGGCTCCAAGCGGCTTCAACACGGGTTGAAGAAAGACAGTCCCCGTTTCACGTGACTCGAGACTTCCCCTACGCTTGCAGGAATTTTCAGATGCGTCTTGTCGGCTAATCCACGGCGAAGAGAACAAAGGCCTCCTGGATCTCCGACCAACCGCAGCCCTTAAGAGTGGCTCCACCTGTCAGGCTCCCTCGCCTCCCAGTCACCTTTTCTCCTCTCCTCTCTTCTCATCACACCATCATCGTCAACTTCTCGACGACCATCATCAACTGCTGCACCAACGACAACAATCACGCTCATCAAGGCTACAGCATTTTGCGCTGCCATTTTGTGCACTTCTATCGACTGTCTGTCTTAATACTGACAACAATTTCGGTAGACGATCTTGTTCGCTTTTGCCGCTGCAGATCTCCAGCATCTTGTGTGATTTCGCCGCGCTCCTGACGCAACAGTAGAAGAGCTTTTGTCGCGCAAGTCGTTCCGTACCGTACTCCTGAGGCCTTGCCTTCTCTCTTGTATTTGCGGCACAGATTTCTGTTCTCGTACACATTCTTCGCCAGTCGCGACTGCGTAAAAGAGCCTCGTGCTTTCGTACCTGACAAAGGTGCCAGAAGATACTCCGCACTGGGAAATTTCTCTCCTCGCTCTGTTCTCTGTGCTTCAGGTCTTTTCTTCGCAAGTGGCTTTCGCCCACTTCTGGTCATCCTGTTTCGGACCACATCTTGAGGCATCGCGCGTAGCTCGGGAATCACTTCAGTATTTCACATGATGGCATCCGCAGTCGCGGATTTGGAGGCCGGCCTTCAGGCCATGCTCAACCTCAAGCCACCAGGCGTATCGGGATCTCGAATCACGAGCTTGACGACGCTCTGCGTGTCCAATATCCAGGTAAGGCATCTCTGCCAAGCTCAATTTCACAGTCAATCTGCAGCTGCTGACATGTCGTGGTTCCAGTCCGAATCTGTCCTAATCCAGAAGATCTACACACACTTCAAAAAGGCACCAGGCACACACAAGTTGGGGGTACTCTACGTCGTAGACTCTGTAACCCGGAAGTGGCTCGAACAGGCCAAGGCTCAGGCACAGGCAATAAACAGCTCTGCCCAGGATGGAACCTATGCCGCTGGCGTCAACCGAGTGACGGAACTCATGCCCGTTTTGATGAATGACATCTTGCAAACCGCTCCGGAAGAGCAAAAGGTACGCTTCTTTGAACTTGCAACATCACCCTTCTGTAGCTTGCATCGACTGCTATACACCGAGCGCCACGAAGCTTCTTCAGAGGCGCCGCTGCTAGTCACCATGATGCATTCAATATTGATTCCGTATTCTTCTATGGACCGTAACTCACACATTGTTGGACGTGCAGGAAAAGATTAAGAAGCTCCTTGACATCTGGGAGAAGGGCCAAACATTCCCTACGCCAATGATTGAGTCTTTTAGAGAAAAGCTCGCAGCACCACCACAGAGTATGTCGTTCCTCGGTCAGTTCCACGCTGGGTTGCATGCCTACGCGTCACTGCTACATTGCCTTGAATATAGTCTGTTGTATCTAACGTTTGTGATGTTACAGACCAGTCGACCACTCCTCCCGGTAGCCCGCCTGCAGACGTCTTGGCCTCGTATCAGGGCAGCTCGACTGTCCCTCCGGCCGCTCCAGCCGCCAATGGCTCCTCTATTCTCGAAGCTCTCGCCAACATTGCGCGACAAAACACCAGCGCACCTCCTGCCAGTGCTCCTCTTCCCGCTCCTACGGCATCGTATAATTTGCCGGCCTCTGGGCTGCCGCAGCCTGTATCATCGGCTCTGCCGTCCATGTCGTACGCTCCGGCATCGCAGCCTGTAAATGTGCCGTCTCTTCCCTTCGGCTTCCCGCAGATGCCAGGCCACAGCGCCCTTCCGGGTGCCATGCAGAATAATTCGAGTAATCCACCCAATCCCCTCGCTGGACTCATACCTGGAGTATCAGGGGCACCTGTTCCTGGCGCTCCAGCTTCTGGGCTTGGGCTTGACCCCAATACTCAGCAGCAGATCCTGTTGATTAAGGCGCTGGCCGATCAAGGCGTTCCGTTTGATAAGATTCCTGCTCTGATCCAGGGAATGACTTCGGGGTCGGGAACAAATACAGCTGCCGCTCTTTCAGCCCAGCAGCCTCTTCCTTTCCCACAGTCTTCCCATGTTCCCGGTCAGCCAGCATGGGGTGGCCCATCAATGAAGTCAGATGAATCACGTGATCGAGACTATGACCACATGAGATCTCCTGCCGGATACAACGGACGATCGCGATCCAGATCTCCCGACCGTAGCTGGGGTACTCGTGGCTCGCCTCGGAATGGACGTGACCGAATGGACTATGGCCGTGACTCGCCCAACCATGGCCGTCACGATAGCCGGCGTGGTGGTGGTGACTATCGCCAGCGTAGCCCTCATGGACGTCGCGGTCAAAGTCCAAGCCCACCACAGGATCACTCCCAGACAGAGAAGTGGATCGAGTTTGACCCGAACCTTCCGTCCGGACATATCAAGGTGTTTAGCCGGACGTTGTTTGTGGGAGGAGTAACGTGAGTACACCCAGTCCTAAACCCCTCAGGTACTATATTTACTGACTATGGATAGCTGCTCCGAGAGCGAATTGCGTGGTATCTTTACCCGATACGGCACGGTACAAACCTGCATCGTCAACAAGGACAAACGGCATGCATTTGTCAAGATGCTCACTCGTCGAGATGCCGTCAGCGCCAAGGCAGGCACTGAAGATACCCGAAACCTAGAAGTTCCTCTTCGTGTAAGTACAGCCATTTCCAGCTACTATGGTCTGGGCTAATCTTTTCCAAGACTCGTTGGGGTGTTGGTTTCGGCCCCCGAGACTGCAGCGACTACTCGACGGGTATCAGCATCATTCCCATCCACAAGTTAACGGAAGCCGACCGAAAGTGGATGCTCACTGCCCCCTGTGGCGGCAGCGGTGGACGTCCCATTGAATCGGGCATGTGCGTGGAGGAGCCCGACATTGAGATTGGTGCCGGTGTTTCGTCCAAGGCCATTAGCCGGCGTATGCAAACCGACAAGGGCGGCAGCAACGGGCCCAAGTCTACCCGCAGCCGGGACGATGATCTTTCTCGGTGGCGCCGGAGCCGAGATAACGGCAGCACCAACGGCAGCACCAACGGCACCCACCACCGCCGGGACGACCACCGGGATGGCGGCAGGGACTCGCAGGGCGTGACAGGGACGTTCCCCTTTGGCATCGGCACCCTCCCCAACGGCATGCCGAACTTCCCGACTGGTTTCGCATTCCCCGACCCGAGTAGCGGCAACTAAAGATTTTTGAGAGTGTACGCAGTTACCCAAATGATACCCCGGGAGGAAAAAGGGAGGTCTTTGTGTGTTTTGGTTTGTTTCTCGCTGCTCTGCTCCAAACGGAGGTGTAGGGCTGGTGGCGTTGGTGGTAACATGACAGTCAACAAGGCGTTGTCCAAGCCGTTGGGCAAGGAATCGTGGATAGGCATGACGTCCCCGGGTACAAGGGCTAGTGAAGGCTTCTGGGGGATGTTTAAAACAGTAGACTAGGTAGCGATGTTGGCTACGACGAATAAAAGTGATTTTAAACTTGTAATGTGTCACTGAAGATGGTCAAGTCGTGACTTGGTTGAGCTGAGCCCTTGACAATTTGTTGATACTCTGGTCGGGTGTTGTCTTATATGGCCAGCATTGTTTCATTGATTACGAGTAGTCTACGTAGTTGGCTAGTTTTCGTAGTGTAAGTCCAAAGTGTCGAGGCGTGGGATGAGGTGTATGAAAGCATGGAGTCATTTACTGAGAACCATCTGTCATCTACCGCTGCACAACGTCTATCATCGAGCACGAAATTCAACTTGATGGTCTCATCAGGACCGGGGGACGTGTAGGGTAGCAGAACATGCCAAAGAAGACTCATCATGAACTAGGCGGTCTCTTTGCCATTGTGTTGCTATTGGCGCTTGCGTTGTAGACACGGTTGTCTTCTCTTGGGCAATATATCACAGTCTAGCTATACTGTTGAGATGGTGTTTAGTCTTGTCATAGAACGATATGTCAGTGGTGTTGGATCATGGATTGTACGGTCAACACCCGCCGGGACTACATATTAATTAATACTCAGTTCTACACACCAAGTGAGCTAGCTAGTCAACTGATTGTCCGGAATCAGTTCACCAAGAATGTTAGAAAGTATCTACTAGTCTACCTGACTTGGTAAACGTCGACTTGAACCGGCTACACTCTTTCCGGCTTATCTCAAGCACACGTGTAGGGTAGGTAGAAAGACCGACAAATGTCGATGGTCCATTTGGATCGACACGCCTAATTTCAATACGAAAAACCGCCGTTGAGACCATGTAAACTCTAACATGTTTACCGCACGCTATTATGCCGATGATGACCATGGCTTCTGTCCTGATAGGAGGGAGATCGTGCCGTTCATAGTGTCTAAGCTTCGCGGTCGACTTGACCCTTTTGGCAGGTCATGCCTGTCCTAATTTTACCCTATATCGATCCGGTCAAGCTTGGATGAGATAAGTTAGATAGCACGCCAAGAGAAGCCGTGAATAAGACATCGCAATAGCGCCATGTTCAAGACTGGGACATGCCAAAGGCGCCATAATGCCTGTGCCATCGAGATGTCGTGCCTCCAAATACATAAAACTCCTCACGCCCCCTATGATCAACAAGTTAAGTTATGCTTCCTCGCTGTTTAATGAGGCATCCACTATCTGGATCCAGAGTAATATCCCGCTTCATACCAATCAAGACGTCTCAAAAAAGACACCCAATTTAATCGGCCAAGCTGAAACTGTCTGCCCTGCGAGACATCCTACGCCCCAAGTATGCAGCAATCTTACTGATATATCCACTCGTTATCGTAGGCTTGATATGACATGACATGACATGACATGACATGAAAAACAAACATGTTCCTGGGGCTGATTGACACTGTGCTAGACCCCGATCGTATCCGAGAATTGCGACGGAGAGTAATACTCGCAAGAGGTACAAAAAGCAAGAATGCGACGGGGGAGATTTCCAACTGGAGGAATTGCCTAATCACACCTGCAGAATAAAGCGTGACACCATCGCGCGTACCGGAAGTGGCCGCCTCGGACCATAGCAGACAAGTAGACAACCTGAGGGATGCATGCAAAATATAGTTAGGACTTGAGGACCAGACAAAGCAAACGGTAGACTGATAGACAAAGAGTCTGAATCTGACATTCCTGCCGTCTCGCAACCCGTGAAACCCTCCCTCTCAAGTACGTATGTACATCGTGAGTCGAGACGAATACTCGCGTGTATCATCGGTCTACACCACTGGTCCAAGTGAGTATACCAGACAGGTTCACCTCACCTCCTCCAGCAACTCTGCACCCCATCAGTAACCAAGTAGAGCATCCTGCTTGGCTTCCGGCACAGCGCACAGATACACCGCCGCCTTGGCCACGACAACGCTGCGTGTTGCTTGATGGCGAGGCAAGCTAATAGTCAAGACTCCTTCTGTAACATGAGCAGAAGGATTGTCTTCGGCATAAGTCGTCATCTTGGTTTTCTGCGTGATCTACGCTGCCAAGATGCTTGAGTTATGATAGGACTGTGGTGTGAATGAGCGACTTTTTCGAAAACACCGCCCGGGGAATAGACGGGCGGTGTAAGTGAGCCAAGATGTAACTACGGACTATGCTGTGTTGTATATGTTGACTGGGACACTGTTCAAGATCAGATGACGCAGAGTCGTCGTCAACTGTCGAGGCTTGGTTCTCTCAAGTATGAAGGCACAATCTGAAGCATCCACGTCTTCGGGTGTCAAGTTGATAAAGATAGACAAATGACGACGCCTTGGGAACTGATCGTCCTACAACGCAACACAAGTAGTATCTTGGGTCGCAAACCTCAACCTCAACCAATAGCGAAGTAGAGTAAGGGGGATAGGATGGCTGATGGTAACGTAACCATGCGACCGAGTATTCATACAAGCAACCCACAGCCTCAAGGTAGCCCAACCCACCTTGGCAGTAATCCAAGACAACAGCTTACCATGCCGTCTCTTGTTCGAGGTTCCCTAGAGCATTCCAACTATTATCCAACTATACCGCCCGGCCTTATATCTCCCCAGCGCCGTAAGCCCCATGGGCAACTACGGCCCGCCGTACGGAGTATTTCCTGGGGAGATAGGCAAAGGCAATGGAAGCTGGGTGTCAGTCCGGGACCGGCACGGCTGGCTCCAGCAACCTCGTAGCGTGGCCCGCGGTTATGCGGGTGCGCATGCGAGGGCACACGTACTTACATAGTGTGTGTGCGAGTGTCTGTGTAACTGTGGTGGTCTTTTCAGCCACGCAACTGCACTTGTTTGTTGGAAGACCGAGGTAAATACGTTTTATCTCTTGGCATATCCGGAGCGATGGAAGTCGAACTTGGCTCACAGTACTCCGTACACGGGAAATACCGCTGTGAATACCCAGTAATTATGTTGCTCGCCATTTGCGACGTACGCACGTCGTCTTGATCTCCCCGTTGCCAAGTCGTCCAGTTGCCTATCAAAATGTACTTGTGGCGGCCGGACGCAGAAACAGTTCCTTTCTTGGTATCCCGCAATCTTGCAGGGCAAGCCAGCCATCAAGCTCGCCTGTGTGGGCCAAGACCTGGGGTATGACAGGCGCCCTTGAGGGCAATCAACAAGCCCTCTACTCCGTATCAATCAAGCGATTTTCCATGTCGCCTTGACCAAAAGTCCCGTCTCTGAGCCCGCGATTGTATCTGCAAGTCGCAAGTCGCGCTTATTTTCCCCAGTTCAAACCACGTCCTCATAGACGCCCTTATTGACCACTTGGGAGCGAGCACTCTTTCAACTAGTTAGCTCGCTGCATTAACCAGCTCTAGCATGAGAGCCCTGACCGCCAGAGGCCGGATAGCAAGGGTTCATACGAGCCGGGAACGAGATAGTAGGCGACCGGGAGCAGAGAGACCTGTACGGTACTAATTCTCCCATATCAACAGCTCAAATTGTATGAGTGAATTAGTTGTCGAGATGGCATGCAGGGTCCTCTGACCTGACAGCCTCGGATCCATTCTTCAATGGTTGGCTTAGATGCTCCATTTTTCTACTCTTGGCATCTAGGACCCATCTCCATCGTGATCCAGCAAACGTTTGGAAGCCTCGAGATGGAGAGAGCTTAGAGCTGACCGCCAAAGTGCCGTTCTTTGTCGATCCCGCCTGACCTACAAAGTTCCAGGTACAGTGAGTGGCCAGGTGTGCATCACTCGAGTCAGGACTGAGCCTCTGCAAGTTGTCATGCAAACGTAAAAGGAAAACCTCTCACACCTGCAAATTCGCTAGTCTAGCCTGTCGTCAGAGAACATGACAGACGGGAAGATCGAGGCCTGGCCATCGTTTAGCCGGAGCCATTGCCAACGCCAATTGAGCCAAAGCGGACGCTCCGTCACTGAGATTATCCGACGGACTTGTTTCAGGACAAACGTCGCATGCCGACGTCGCCGTAGCTGTTCGTCTTGGTGCTTCGTATCAAGTAGAGAGCAGATTGCGAGCCAAGCGAGAAGCAGACTCGGCTGTCATTGACATCATACTGGTCAATATTTCGGGATTGACGGCACGTAAAGATAAGATGTTGATGGGCTTGAAGGGGCACGGCTGAGCCTCATTTGCCGGCTGCAGAAAGATGGGTAATGCGGCAAAGCTGGGCCAGCAGAGCTAACAGCAGGGCAGATGCCTCGCTGACAAGTGGTAGCGGGTGGGTTGTCATCAAAATACAACTCACACGTAAAAGAAATCGACAACAAAAAAAGCCGCGCTTGAGGGCGGGCCTCTAGCTTTGGGATCGGCCCTGGAGCGCTTAGTGCTTGTCTGCCTTGGGGACAGTAATGTCCGACAAGTGACAGGGCCCGGGCCTGGAGTGTCTAAAGCTTACCAACTTGAGTCGTAGTTCTGTGCAGAAGACACGGCCAGCCGCGGCAAGTTCATGAACTAGTAATAAATTAGCTAAGAAAAGAAGTGGAAATCAGGCACTGGAGCCCTTGTTGGTGGGGTAGTTAAACAATACGACGACCGTGGCAGCTTTTGACCGCATCAAGCCAGGGCCCTACGCCGTGACCATTACTACCAAGTCCAGCCGGCGTTGAAAGACAGCCGCCTAACGTTATATCCTGTATCACTGAAACATGCCCGGGCTGCTGGTGACTAGCAATCCAAATCGCAGCTCCTAGCAATATAACTGGTGACCCTGACTAGGTTTCCGTCCAGTGTGTCTCGCCCGGCGAAAGTCGCATGCAAAGTGGATTTAGCTCAGGGCCAACCAAGGGGTACAACCGCGGCTCCACGAGTACCTAGGGGTCGCGTGCAAGCCAAATCGCTCTTAGATCGGTGCCAGCGGGACACTTATGCAGCAGGCATCTTGTAAATCCCTGTATTTCGATTTGTGCTCCGTTTGGGGCTGTTGGGGTTTGGAGTAGGAGCTGGAGTAGGAGCTGGAGTAGGAGCTGGAGCTGGAGCTTGCATGCATGCAGCCTTAGACATGCTTGAAAACCTCAAGGCGGGCGAGTCACAAGGGTTCAAGGGTTGAGTTTCCAGAGTCGAAAGAGGTTTCCCATACTATTCGTTTATTCCCTGATGGGGAATCAGGGCACTTGATGAATGACGTCGATGCCCCATGCCGGCTTCGCTATCGGTGACCTTGTCGTGGCCTGGTTATGACTGTCTACTATCAGCAAAGGCTCAGCCACGGTCGAGAGTCGTCAGCTAGGTGAGAGCAAGGCTCATATTCCTATCCTATTCGCAATACGAAAGCGAGAAAGAGTTGAAAGAGAATATACCTTGACGCGAGACAACGAGATACCCATGCTCGGGGCTTTGATAGTGACGCATATGGACGAAAAGCCCTCCCCTCCCCCAGACTATGGCGGATCGAGCGAAAAAAAAAGCACACGGCGGAGTGCAGGATAGAGCAGGCGGGCGACTGGGGCTCCAGGTTTCTAGAAAACAGTGCACGTTTGGTCCCTGAAGCGATTTGGTCATTCAAGCACGAATGACCCCCCACAACCGTGCATTGTCGCCAAGAAGGTCTGGAGTTGAAGAGGCGCGCTTGTGTAAGGTTCTAGGGAGGAGTTGGAGATGGGTACAGTGTACAGAGGACGGATTGGACTAAGAACGAGACGGTGAGGAGTAAACAAACCGATCGCGGGTAGACCAATGTGCCATTCAAAATAGGGAAGGTGCCTTTCTGCTTGTTGTTACCGGCGTAGGCAGACGTCGAATTGACGGAAGGCGTAACCAAGAACCAAGGTAATCAATGGTCTGCGAGGCTATCAAGTTTAGCAGTCAAAAGACACGGCAAACAACAAGCACATCGACATCCCGCACGAGGCCGTGTCCCTGTCATTCAATTAAGGTATGATACCTTACTGATTCTAGATATGTTACCCGCATTAGATCAATGGCTTTTAAAGGCCATCAACAATAGCCCACGTATCAGGCGCAGTGAGCGATATTGGCCGTTTCAATGGTGGTTCAATTCCCGCACCCAAATCCCAACCGTCGCGTCCAATCAGCAGAGCCAATTGACTGTTCCAACGCGCAATGCATAAGTCGTCGGTTTGAGGCGTCCACCCCCCCAGGCCTCTAGCTCAAGCGCCTCCCGGGCGACCCCGGATCCGCCCCAAAGCCGAGGATGGGGAAGCAAGATGCATGAGCATGGAGTAAAGAAATGCCTCGTCCGCTTTGGTCTTGGTGAAAGGGGATGAGATGAGACATGCGACATGAGCTGGCGTGTATGTGTTATCAATGTACGGATACTGTAACCTCCATATAATTTATGCACAGTAGAACGTTGTTTGCGGAATATAGGGCTCCACGATAATACGTGCATGATGCAAATGTCCAAGAGCCCATTTGATCCGGCTCTGTCGGCGCGATACTGCACACGAGGACAGATTGCGATGTTTTACTGTTTCCTTTTATTCACTCCCCTGAATTGCAAGCCTTCCTCGGTTGAAATAGCACCATAGTAAGATATATAGGGTAACTCGCACTCGTTGGAACGAGGACAAGAATGATAGCCGGAGGCGGATATCGGATTGTAGTGCTTTACCGCACGTTGTCACCAAGGGTCTTCCGAGGGTACCTAAGGGCACAGGCGTGCATCATTGTATTAGTAGAAGTACGGAGTATAGAGAAGTATATCAAGATTAGCGGAGCCGCGCTCGTACCGCGCCGGGTGCGGTGAGCGTCTCACTTAAAGACGGGCCGGCTATCAGCGATTCAGGTCCTTGACGCTTTCAACCCTCGGCGAGCGAAAAGGACCTATGTACCGTATCCGTCGAATCCGACACCAAGGGCCCCAGTTAGTTGGGTGGTTCACCGTGAAAAGCCCGGGTTTTCTCCCTATCGCCCTTTGACACACCGAGCCAACGGCGTCAGACCAGACTGACCAGGGTGCCACTCTGCCATCGGAGGTCGCGGCCAACGGGCGCCGATGAAGCAAGTTCTGTGACGGCACGTCAGAGGAATGGCTCCGGTTCAAGAGCGCCCCCACGGCAAAGCCGATGGATGTGACAAGGCAAAAACAACTCGCGAAAGGGCGAGGCCGACTAGGCGATCAGGCAAGTAACTAGTAGATCCATCTTTGGATGTCGATATTGTCTCACCTTCTTTTTGCGCGTTTTGCCCGTTTCGAAGAAGCGAAAGGGAGGCTGGGGACGGCCATTCCAATGACGTAGTGAGCAAGGCCTCTCTGCTGGTGCGCGTTTGGCGACTCTGGGGCATGACATGGGGAGCCCTGGTGTTTGGTCAGGCTCCCAGGGACGTCCAAGCGCAAAGGCTCTCGAGTTGGACATGGGGGGGATAAACGAAGGACGACATGGACAACACGGGCCTGGATCGGCTTTGGCTCGGCTTGGCTCAAACAGCTATCATGAGGTCACGAGCATGGTGTTGTGAGGCAACGGGACTGGATCGGTGAGGTTGACGACCAAGACGAGGGACAGAATGGAACGGCCGGCTTCCAGAAAAATTCCAAGTGGCTCCGGGAGTGCCAGCCGATCTGTGACTGGACAGGTACAATAGATACGTAGGTGCATTTCCGCGCTGGTCGTGGGGATGGAGCCTATCACTACCTGCGTGTGAGGCTTTTGGAGCCGGAGCTGGAAGCTGGAGCTGGCGTGGGGACTTAGCCTGTTACAGGCTACCGTTTGGAGATGGCTTCAAGCCAGCGTTGAATACCACCGAATCGCCCGCGTCCACCCGCAGACCGGATTTTAGACGCTAGTGACGCCCCAAGCGTGGAGGATGAAGCTCAACTGTGCAGCATCTTCATCAATCAGAGATACGGACAAGGCCAGAGACGAGCTGGGAGCTGGTCCAGGGACCAACAAGGCCCCTTCAGTGGAGAGGCAAAACATCCTTTCTCCGGAGGGCGCGATGATACAGTGAGAGACACTGTGATGACTTACCAAGAGAGGCATGATTCAATAGCTGCCGATAAGGCGATTGGACAAAGGTCCATGAACGGCACCCTTACAGCCAGTCAAAATCCAGAATCTGCTTTTGGTCAGTGCTCCGTAGCAGGTGCCGGCGAAATTCCCTCGAACGAACCTGGAACCGTTCCGTCACAACAAGGCCACTGCGCGACGAGGTAGTCGTAGGCAGCGAAATAAAAAATCGGGAGCCTTGCAATAAGAAAAGCTTGTTGTAGTGATGTACGGAGTACGGAGTACACGTTGTGGTAATGACGATTGTCGACAGTGTCGAAACACGGCGATCCCGATTCGTCTTTTTATGTTTGCGACACGTGAAGCAGCAACCGCAGTTGAATTAACCTTATGCTACTTTGTGCTCACCGCAACACCAATTGATTGATGGCCGCATCATTTACACGCGGCAGGGAGAACTTCAGGAGAGCGTGCATTGTAATCAGTGTTGATCTGTGAAGCTTCGGTCCATCTCTGATTGTTACGCCAGTTCCCAGTCCCGAGGCAGATCCGTGGGGCAGCAAGCTTGGGAAATTGAACATTTGGTGCTTGCGCGCAAATCGCACAGCGACAGAGACTGCCGAGTGAGGGACCTGACATATATGGTTAGTGATGGTCCGCTAAGAAGAATGCAGTGTTTATTTGTCTGGGAGATAGCGCCATAGAAGTGAACTTGGAGTCATCCGCTGCGCTGTTCCGTGCAAGCACATACTGTACGTACTATACTGCGCCAAGCTCCACTAGCCACGAGCAATGAGCCACGAGCCACGAGGACGGTTCGTTCTAGCAACAAAGGGGATCAGGATTGAATGCTTGCTCCATGGCAACTGCTTCCATGAAGCGGGCCCTTTCATTGCCGTCCCCGTCTCACAATCAGCAATGTCTCCAGTGCCGCCAGTCGCGATTTTGCTGACCGCCCTGGCTGGGCAGTCCAGTGTCGTCATCCTTTCCTCGGTCGCGACCTGTGCTCGAAGAGATAGGCGGTGGAAAAGGCACAAGGGACAAGGGGGAAGGATGGGGGATCCATGGTCGAAAATCCCTCAGCGCAACGGGGAAAGCTGGGCGGCTGGTACAGCAGGGCCAGCAATGACATACAGTGGAGGTACCGGGGCCCTAGCAGAGAGTATGCGCACAAGAACAGTAGAGGTCCAAGTATTCATCAGGTCCAACACAGACAAGCACACGCTCGAGCGTTGTACTGAATTCTGACCATTGTGAGGCAAAAACGACAGTGAGGCAATAGAGGGACCGAGCTTGGAGGTGATTTGCATTGGATCCTGTGCCTCAGGGTCTTGAAGGGTGGGAGCCCGCGGGATTCGGGAGATGCACAGTGTTGTACAGTTTGGTGTCAAGCTGGGGTGGCCGTGGAGATGCTCTCGCATGGTCTGGAGTATGAGGCAATTGAAGCTGTCAATTTGATATAATGGATAACAAGGTGAATAATGGCTTTTTTCCTGATGGATTTGCGGCGGTCAGCTATTACCGGGCAACTCCCCCAACCCATTATGCTGGCTGCGGGCATCGCATCACATCGAAAGCTCGTCCCTCACATGGATTTCCTCGTGTCATATCAGTCATATCCAGGTCATCATCCATCACATGAGCCATCAGCCACATGGAACTCTCCAGACATGGGCAAAGGCACTCATATGCAGATCAAACTTTGGGGATTGTGTGTTTTGCCTTTTGTTTACCTGCATGTTATGATGTTGATTACCACCGAGGATTTGGATCCGAGTCTGCGTCTCAGTCTGTTGCTAGGTGGTCCCTCTCCAATCCCAATTTCTTTGGAGACAGTTCCGCGGACGACTCTCCACTGGCTCGAGATTACCGTCTTGTTTCCATTCCCCACGCTGAGCGACGCCACGCACTGTGCAATGAGCATCTACACCTGCATGGAAGGACCTAGGCCGAGGACAAGTTTGACGAGAGAAATGGGGCAAGGGCAAGGGCAAGGGCGATTTCGATGGATCATGATGGGCAGGTGGGCCCCAATTGCGTTGCAGGATGCAGCGACCGACGTTTGGAGACAGACTGAGAATAGGAACACACCTCTTGCACAAAAGTTTGCCACGCCCCTCACAGCAGACAAATGAGTGAGAGAGAATGGGAAGTGAGAGAGGGAAATATCAATCCAATCTCTCGTCCTGCGTGGACTCTGCTCCAGCCGACGCTACAGGGTGCGGGTAGCTCCAACACTGGCGTGCTCGCCGGTGCAGACAGTGGATAATGTACCTGCGCTCAAGCTGTTTAGACTGAATTGGTGAATGGGGTTTGTTGTTTTTTCTGGTGTTTACTGTTGCTCTCGCATGGTTGTTGCGGCTACCTGCTGTAGTGCTCCCGCCATTGTTCCATCGGGCGCGACCCTGAATTGGGCGAATCTGTCCTTGGCTCTTGTTCGGTACTGTAGATACGAAGCTTGCGAGATTCTTTGCCATTAATGTTCCAATTAGTATCTCCGAAGACGAAGAGGTTCACACGCACGTTCGCATTTTACTCTCTCGATTAAAGCTACTGGTGGTGGAGGGGGTGCCTAACAAATCGAATGGGTGTGCTCCAATTGCTTTTCTCCGTACGTGCGTGGTTATCTTTCGTCAATCCCGAAGTGAGTGCGGTCTTAATCGGCAACCAAGAAAGAGCCTCGTAAAATTTGAGCCAAAAAAAAAAGGGAGACGGCAAATAACACTGGCTACGAGTTGGATTTGGTTGTGCATGAGCGAGGCAGAAGCATCAATTGCTGGGAGCGGAAAAGTGTACGGAGTACAAGCGACTCGATGACTGGACCGGCAGGGCCGTGGCAGGACCAACCCAATTCGTACAGTGAAGATGTCCGCGGCTCCTGGCTCATAACCTGGGGCACGTTGACCATGTCAGGACCTGGTGAAAAGTCGCTGTTGGGGGCTCCATCGAGACATCCACAGCCCACCCATCCCGGCTTGGTTTGTGGAGCCCTGCGTCGCCGTGGGACCCGTTGTGATGAGACCCCGGTCTCTGTCTCTGGAGGTGCAGGCCAGGCCTGGCAGGCTCTTGCAGTGCAGCTCGTGCAAGCATTGATTAAGTGTGGGTCCTGTCCCGAAAAGACCCAGCGACGACCGGGTCTGCATCATTTCGATCAGGGCCGAAAGTCTGTTGGCATGGGGCAGGGCCGGCAAGCTCGCCGGTAGAGCAGCCAACCTCAGGTATCTCGCGCATCCATTGAAATAGAAGCTTTCTCCCTGCTCCAAACTCTTCTCTCTTTCCCTTCCTCTTCACCCACGAATGCTTCACTTATAAGCGACCCTACCTTCGTGCGGTGCTACACATTTCTCCCCCCTCCACTCATCCTCGTCCCTCTGTTTTCTCTTCCAATTCCACACAGCAGCTCACCTCAGCTTTACTCCTTTATTACCGCTGCTGCCCACAGCCGTCCCTACAGATTCTCCCTAGAAGACAACGCTTAATCGCCTTTATTGTTCTCGACCTTCCAGCAATGGCGGAAGAGAAGGTCGCCGGCGCTCCCGCGCTGGACACCAACATCGAGCATGGCGGCTTCGATGAGAAGCGAGGACAGGCCCCCCCTACCTCCCACGCTCCCGCGAAGGCACCCGTCGCCGACGATGAGGAGCCCGATGAGGATATGGACGCCCTGATCGAGGACCTCGAGTCCGAGGACGGTCACCAGTTCGAGGAGGAAGAGGAGGAGACCACCGCTGGAACCGGCCGTGTTGTCCCCGAGGACATGCTCCAGACCGACTCACGAGTTGGTCTTACCGAGTCTGAAGTCACCGCCCGCCGCCGCAAGTACGGTCTCAACCAGATGAAAGAAGGTAAGGATTACAGCAAAACCCATGCTAGAACACCCAATGAATTCAGTCCAGAGCTAATAAACTTGTAGAGAAGGAGAACCTCATCGTATGCGAGCCCCACACAACGCTGGATCGCCCAAGCTGACCAAAAACAGATCAAATTCCTCATGTTCTTCGTTGGACCCATTCAAACAGTGATGCAAGTCTACCCGTTCTCCGTTATCTCCTTGACTTCCTGCGTGTTTTCAGCCCGATTGGAACCCAATTGATCAAGGTTTGGTGTTGGCGGTCTTTTACTGTCCCGACTTACACACCAGATGCTCGAGATTTTGTCTGGGTTTTACTCCACTTGGAGCTAACTGGACGAAACCGAGCATATGATTGATTGGCCACGGTCTCTGTTCACCAAAAGATCCCGAATCACTTGAATATCTGCATGATGCCATGCTTGAATAAAGTCGAGCTGGTCACATGGCGATAAAATATTGGTGTACATGCAAAAGTTCACGTTTGCTAACCTGGTTTGCTTTATAGGGAAGCCGCAGCTGTTCTGGCCGCTGGTCTCGAGGATTGGATTGATTTCGGTGTCATCTGCGCCCTGCTCCTGCTCAACGCCTGTGTCGGTTTCATCCAGGAATTCCAGGCTGGCTCTATCGTCGAGGAATTGAAGAAGACTCTTGCTCTGAAGGCTGTCGTCCTCCGTGACGGCACTCTGAAGGAGATTGAGGCCCCCGAGGTTGTTCCCGGTGATATCCTCCAGGTCGAGGAAGGCACTATCATTCCCGCTGATGGCCGTTTCGTTACCGAGGGTTGCTTCGTTCAGGTTGATCAGTCCGCCATCACCGGTGAGTCCCTCGCCGTCGACAAGCACGCTGGCGACAACTGCTATGCTTCCTCCGCTGTCAAGCGTGGCGAGGCTTTCATCGTCATTACCGCTACTGGTGACAACACCTTTGTTGGTCGTGCTGCCGCCCTGGTCTCCCAATCTGCCGGCGGTACCGGTCACTTCACTGAGGTTTTGAACGGTATCGGTACCATTCTGCTCGTCCTGGTCGTCGCTACTCTGTGAGTATATACCCGCCTTGCCTTGACCAAATCCCCTCGCTAACATTTGAAATTCAAGCCTCATCGTTTGGGTCAGCTCTTTCTACCGGTCCAACGGTATCGTTGACATCCTGCGATTCACTCTGGCCATCACCATTGTCGGTGTTCCCGTCGGTCTTCCCGCTGTCGTCACTACTACCATGGCTGTTGGTGCCGCCTACCTCGCCAAGAAGCAGGCCATCGTCCAGAAGCTTTCAGCCATCGAGTCCCTTGCTGGTGTCGAGATTCTGTGCTCTGACAAGACTGGTACCCTGACCAAGAACAAGCTTTCTCTGGCTGAGCCCTTCTGTGTTGCTGGTGTCGAGCCTGATGACCTGATGCTTACTGCTTGCTTGGCGGCTTCCCGCAAGAAGAAGGGTATTGATGCTATCGACAAGGCTTTCCTCAAGGCCCTCAAGTTCTACCCCCGCGCCAAGGGTGTCCTGTCCAAGTACAAGGTCATTGATTTCCACCCCTTCGACCCCGTCTCCAAGAAGGTTCAAGCCATTGTCGAGTCCCCCCAGGGCGAGCGTATCATCTGTGTCAAGGGTGCCCCTCTCTTCGTTCTCAAGACCGTCGAGGAGGACCACCCCATCCCCGAAGAGGTTGATCACGCTTACAAGAACTGCGTCGCCGAGTTTGCTACCCGTGGCTTCCGATCTCTCGGTGTTGCTCGCAAGCGTGGTGAGGGTGCTTGGGAGATTCTCGGTATTATGCCCTGCTCTGATCCTCCTCGTCACGATACCGCCCGGACTATCAACGAAGCCAAGCGCCTGGGTCTTTCCATCAAGATGCTTACTGGTGATGCTGTCGGTATTGCCCGTGAGACCTCTCGCCAGCTCGGTCTCGGCACCAACGTTTACAACGCTGAGCGCCTTGGTCTCGGTGGTGGTGGTGATATGCCCGGTTCTGAGGTCTACGATTTCGTCGAGGCTGCCGACGGTTTCGCCGAGGTCTTCCCCCAGCACAAGTACAATGTCGTCGAGATTCTCCAGCAGCGTGGCTACCTCGTTGCCATGACTGGTGACGGTGTCAACGATGCCCCCTCCCTGAAGAAGGCTGATACTGGTATTGCTGTCGAGGGTGCCTCCGATGCCGCTCGCTCCGCTGCCGATATTGTCTTCCTTGCCCCTGGTCTCGGTGCCATCATTGATGCCCTCAAGACTTCCCGCCAGATTTTCCACCGTATGTACGCCTACGTTGTCTACCGTATCGCTCTTTCTCTGCACATGGAGATTTTCCTCGGCCTCTGGATCGCCATTCTCAACCGATCCCTCGACATCGAGCTGGTCGTCTTCATTGCCATCTTCGCCGATATTGCCACCCTTGCCATTGCCTACGACAACGCTCCCTTTTCCCAGACACCCGTCAAGTGGAACCTGCCCAAGCTCTGGGGTATGTCCGTTCTTCTCGGAATTGTCCTCGCTGTTGGTACCTGGATCGCCCTTACCACCATGTACGCCAACTCTGAGGATGGTGGTATCGTCCAGAACTGGGGTAACATTGATGAGGTTCTTTTCCTCGAGATCTCCCTCACTGAGAACTGGCTCATCTTCATCACCCGTGCCAACGGTCCCTTCTGGTCTTCCATCCCCTCGTGGCAGCTCGCCGGTGCCATCTTTGTTGTTGATATCCTTGCCACTCTCTTCGCCATCTTTGGATGGTTCGTCGATGATGGCCACACCAACATCGTCGCCGTTGTCCGTATCTGGATCTTCTCCTTCGGTATCTTCTGCATCATGGGTGGCCTGTACTACTTTATGCAGGGCAGCACTGGCTTCGATAACTTGATGCACGGCAAGTCCCCTAAGCAGAGCCAGAAGCAGCGTTCCCTTGAGGATTTCGGTAAGTCCACCCATCCCTACAATTTGGGCATACAGTTTGCTAACCATTCTTCTAGTTGTCTCTCTCCAGCGTGTCTCTACCCAGCACGAGAAGTCTCAGTAAATAAAGATGGTTTATACCCGGAACCGCCATCGGCCGGACTTTTCACCTTCACTTTGTCTAAATTTAACTGTACTACTCTTATCCGAGTACCAAGACTACTGGGTGGATGGGAACCTTTCATACCCCTAGAGCTCGTCTTTTTAGACACACCTAATGAATAAAAGTAAAACAAAATCTTGTGGTGCACGCGACGTTGATGTTATACCATATTACTGTGTCGAACACTTGCCACGTTGGATATGGACGATGTGATTATGTGGAGCCGTATTGTCATGAAGCAATGGACGGCCGCTTGAGGCGTGCATTCAAATCACGTGAGCGACGAAATGCCTAATCGGGTTGGACAGTGGCGGTCATAACAGCGAAAGGTAACTCTTGTTCCTGTCCGCAAAACCACGACCAAACGAGTGATGTTTTCTGTTGATAACATGATTGCTCCCAGCTGATAGTTTGGCCTTTTGATTCTCGTGGCCGCCGGCACGCTTTGATCCTGTACAGATATCGTCCTAATTACTCCCATACGTCAATATGAATCGTGAGATTCCTGGCTATTACTACGGTACCTATTTAACACACTCGACCACAGGTATGCGCTAACACCGAAATTGAGATGTCGAGAAAAAGAAGTATTTCAAAGTTGAAAAGTCGCAGACGGCGCCCTCCTCAGTCTCGTGGTCCACGGATGCCGTTAAGAAGCGTAAAGTTGATGATCGAGCCCAGGAGGCAGCACGTCGCAGAGCACATCTAGTACGTAACCATATTAGGCGACACTTTGTCACTAAAGATGTCGTTACTTCCGGTCTGCTCGCTCGAGAGCTCGGTTGGCCTACCTTTGTAGAGCGTGGGCGCGGTAGGATAGACGACGCCGAGCTTGGTGCCGCGGCCTGGGTGGACGGCTTGGTGGCCAAGGGGAGCGTGCCGTTTGCACCCAGCTTTGCGAGGGCGCGGTATGCTAATATGCCATGTTTCTACGTCGGAGCAGACGACGAGAAGACAGGCTTGGGGGTTGCGTATGCCAGTGAGTGTTACTGAGGCTGTGAGGATGTATGTTGGCTGATATTCTTGTGTAGCTTTGGATGAGGAGACCTTGGTGGGTAGTTATATCCCTACGGACAAGAATGATAGGTACGTTCTCATCGGGTTGGTTTCTCATACTGTCCAGTCTGCTAACTCACTGCAGAATCTACTTCTCACGGGAGGCACCTAGCTCCTCTGGCAGAGCTCTGTCCTTTCGAACCGAGATGATTCGGTGCCCCCAAATGTCCTCTATCAAATACCATCGCCCTTCGCATAAAATTCTCTTGACCTCTCGTGAGCCCGATCATAGTTGCGGTCTCTACTTCTTCTCCCCATTACTCTCGGATTCCCAGGACATGACCCGTCCTCACTGGCTCCTTGGTGAAAGTATGTTCCATGATTCAATGCCCTTGTAAACACCGAGTATCATTGACATCCAACAGCAAACCACTACCAGAGACTCTCTGTCCGACATGGCCTCCGAGATGAATGGGTCGTTCACAGCAGTACTCCCGCCCCGTCGACATCCGATCTTATTTGCGTAATAGGCTCAAATAGCGGCCTCCTGCAGGTTCACTCAAACGAGACACTTTCCGCTATTACCCCCAATATCGCCCCCAAAGAGATGCAGGTTCCAAAGGAGATATTTGCTCAGGACTTTCAGCAAGACAATCACAACATTCTGCTTGCAGGAGGGCGGCAGCCGCGGCTCTGGATCACAGACCTCCGCGCTCCAGTCGTACAATGGTCATTTGCTAAGCACACAAGCTCGATATCGCATATTAAGAGCGTGAACCCACATCAGGTCCTCGTTTCAGGACTGCAAAGCTCAATGTCACTCTATGATGTGCGCTTTGTGGCTCGAAACCCGAGAGGTGCTAGACCACTGCTAAGGTTCCAGGATCATCACAACGAGGCTCACTTTCACATTGGATGGGACGTCAGTCCAGAGCTCAATGTGGTTGCTGCAGCGCAGGACAATGGAGCCATCAAACTCTTTTCCCTGCGCTCGGGACGTCGGCTACGTTGCCCAGCCGTGGACGCGATCAAGGTGGACGCACCCATCAAGGCGCTCATGTTCCAGCGGATGGCGAGGGAGAGGATGCCGAGCTTGTTTGTCGGGGAGGGTCCGTCGTTGAGAAAACTCTCGCTTGGGGCTGTGAACTGGGATGATGAGGCTTGATGAGGAAGTGGTGAGACATACGTTTGTCTGTAAGGCAGCCGTGAGTATTTGCTCCTGTAATAAATCATTCAAGAATATATTTGCTGGAGTTCATTGTCCGTGACGTACCAATGGTGTCTATTTGTTCGTGAATTCTCTTTGCTTGGAAGGCTTTGTCGTCAACGGCACTACTGTTGTAAACTGCCTGGATTTTTAGTCTGGAATTGCGAATATGGGTATGACGGTAAGAGTGTAGTAGATCAATGTATTGATTATCGCCCTGGATATATCACATACCATATGTATATCTATCAATACCCAGAGACTTACTTGTACCTGAACCGGTCCTGATGACCAAGGTAGCCTTGCTAGTTGTTTGTTATCACTATCCTACGCAATCCTCCATCATGATTCCTTTATCATGTTCCCCAAAGACTTCATTTAGCCCTCAAGTCTCCCCTTTACTTTATTACGACTATCTTATGCTTGGCCTGTATGTAGGCTTTTATACAAGGTAGTTATTGGCATGTTAATGAACATGGACATTCACTTTCAGGTTATTCCGCTGGCAGTGGCAAAGGGGCTCTTGGTTAACTTCGCGTTGGTCACTGACACTGCTGGCCAGAGACACAATAAAATTTCCATTGTGTTCTTTTCTGTCTACATAATTCTCATGTTGACAATATCTGATTGTTTTCCTACTTCATCATCAACTCTTTGCCTTTTCCTTTTGCAAAAGATCTTATTGCCGTCACTCCACCACTCCCCTCAACCGGTGTCGCTATTCGAGTAAGCTTAGAGACAGTATGGGGATGTGTTCTCTTCTTCTGCTGTCCGCCAAAAATTGACCAGGAAATACTTCGTACAGATGGCCCCATTCACTGGAAACACACCTTCGGCCGACGCGAACGACGACATGATCATGTCAGATGCCCAACCCTCAAGTTCTGAGCATACATCTGCTGTTGATGAAGACGATGTCACCATTATGCAAGATGCTCAGCTTCCCGCTGCCCAACAGTCGGGAGACCTTGTCCAGCATGAGCGTGCCGATCAATATGCCGCCTTCCTAGCTTGGTTGAGTTCTGCCCCTGGGCCGCCAGAGCATGATATGGATTCCGAGTATGCCCCAAGCACAAGCGACGAAGAGGATGACGACCCAGATTAGTACGTCTCTGATGAAGATGACGAGTTCGAAACAAGGTGTTTGGACGTTGTCATGTCCGACGACGACGACCAGTACCTCTCCACATCAGAGAGTGGGAGCGAAGACGAGTCCGCCTTCATCTCTCAAGTTGAAGAGGAAGAAGAAGAAGTCGAAGTATTCAACGATCAAGATAAGGAAAACTACGCCGGAATCAAGCGCAAGAATGATTCTCTGGAGGCGGAAGTCGATGCCTCCTGCGTTTTCTTTGGCGATATGGAGGACGAAGAAGGAGAGGAAGTAGAGGAAGAAGAGGAAGGAGACGCCGAAATCAAAACCAGCGGGGAAAGACGCACTTTCGACGCCCAGTACTACCTGAAAGAGATGTCCAATATCAACTTGGACGACGCCTCCGAGATCGAGAAACGAATTGCAGCAGCACTTACGCCTCGTGAATATGAGGCGCTACTGTTCACTAGCCAAGATGAGGCTGAGATTCTCTCGCCCCTTCCAGATAATAGAGAAGCTCGTAAGTTCTGCTTGGATAGCTACATGTGTTGCTCTACTATCGGGATCATACGTGCCGACTGACTTTGCAGGGACAACTATGGAAACCGATCCCGCAATAAACCGCTTGATCACCACCCATCGAGAACGGTATCGTGTTCTGTTGGAACCGAGTGTGCTTCCCGTTGGCTATTGCATCGCGAAAAAACTGCCCCTTGAATCTGCAAGGCTGGTTCGTGTTTTTCGTAGCGAATGCAGCCAAGGAATCGCGTGAACGACTGCTCGGGCTGTTCACCCACCCATCCGTACAGCCATTCCACTTGCAGGCTATTCTTGGCCAGTCCCAATGGACAAATAACATGTTCGATAAGATCCCCAAGATCGATCTGGAGAACCCTAGGGCGCCTGGGGACGTTGTCTCGGCCTACATTGGGATCGCCCATTGGTCTTCTGAGAAGCATTACCTCTACTGCGGTAGTGCAACATCCGTCGCCTCAACTTCTGACTGGAGCTCTTGATAAAGGTTCATGTTGAGCCCTCCAGCATCTCACAGGCGAGAAAGCGAAACGGCCGTAACAAGTCTGGTGCGGAATCTGCTAGGCATGGTTCCCTGGACAAGATGGAGGAGCCTTTCGCGCTCCTCGACGCAGACGGGATGCCGGCCCGGAAGAGACTCTTTGTGATCTCTTCAGCCGGCGCAGAGTCTGCTCGAGGCTCTGGTCGTGTCAGGAGATCAGCGAGAGCGGCCAGCCAGGGGTTGGCCGAGAACGACGAGGCTCGAGGCGACAACTGTGTAGCCTGTGTTTCGTCTGAAGTGCCCTGCGTTCGCGAGCCGTATGAACAAGACTGCATGCGCTGTAAGGAGGGTGGCATTCTGTGCGAGGGTCTACCGCAAGTCAAAGCGGCCAAACCGGAATGTCCTCGTTGCCGAGTGGAGATGGACAACTTCCAGGACCATGTTCGTGAATGCCACGGAAGGTGTCAAGCTTGTGTTGAAACCGACATACCGTGTGTTCGCACGCCATGCGACGATGTCTGTGAGCATTGCAAGGAAATTGGCAGCACATGCAGAAGTTCATCACACGACAAACTCTTCCAGCCAGAAGAAAAGATCGAGTGTGAGCACTGTGGTCTGTTCAAAAATGGCAGTGCCCTAAGGTCCCATAGATGGGATTGTGGTGGGAGATGCCCTGGCTATCAGCTCGCCGATGAGCCTTGCATTTCCACGGGGAGCAAGTGTAAGCGCTGCGCTGACAACAACCTTGAATGTGGCCCTAGGTCCCGTACAGAGGCCAACTCGAGACAGGCCCGGAGCGAGTGTCCAAAGTGCCACTCCCCCAACGTTCACTTGAAGAAGCACTTTCACAGATGTCCCGGAAGATGCCCGGCCTGTGTTGCCGCCGACGTGCCCTGCGAACGCAAGAAGGGCGGCAACATCGGGTGCATACGCTGCAGAGAATCTGGAGAGAAATGCGGGAGAGGGACTCACGCGGGCTCGATAGAGAGAGAGTGCGAAAAGTGTGGCAGGGTATATTCCAAGACGACGGTCAAGGTCCATGAGAGAGACTGCCTGGGCAAATGTACCCATTGTGATGGTCTGGGAGTGGCTTGCCACCGCCCTCCTACAAGGTCGTTCGGGCCTTGCAAACGGTGCAAAGACGATGGCGCCGAATGCGATGGGAGTTGGAGGGATAAGTCAAAAGACACGCCGGGACACGCTGGGAAGTGAGTGTTTCCGCTTGGAAGGATCCTGGAACTCATCTTGGATGAGGCAAGGCCGAGCAAAGGCCATCATCATGAGTATGGCATCTCATCAAGGAAGGCTTGCAGACTAACCACCACGAATCGTCAGGTAACAAGTTACTCCACAAACCCCTGAATCTTTGATTCGCTTCCACCTTTTACCCTCAACTGTAGTCTTGGAATGAAGTCTGTCAGACATGACTTGTTGATGGTGAGGGCAAAATTATACAACAAGGCAAAGACAAAAACATACAACAGCGGGGATTCGCTGGTCGTCACCGACCCAACTACTAATCCGCCCCTCACCGGCTTATCTATGGGAGAGCGGACGGGATCCCGAGTTTTCCGATGGGTATGGTCGTATGTAACAGTTTGTAAACTGAACTTGACTATATTCGCCAGCGTGAAGGAGGTACGGAACTACAGTAGGATGCATTCTCGAGATCAAGTAACCCAAGTTTTGTACTCGACAGGCCACTGATATACTTGCTAGCTTCATATGGTGGATCTTCTTTTGCTCAGCTCCATGCCATTGGGGATCCCCATACCCGATCCTCTCTGAGTAAAGCCTGGCACCCCATCGACGTAAGAGACGGAAACTTTAAAGCAAGTGACTACTACAGCTTCATGTCCACATCGGTCTTGGATTTCAACACAATAGTCAGTAATACACCCTGATGCAGTACCTTTGACAATGTGTATCTCGCCCTCCAACCCGTAACCTCCCTGTACACAGCCAGTCAACCATCTGCAAGATAGGCGGCAAATAGCCTAGACGTACCCTGCTCATACCAGTCAACCAACTACCATTTCCGAATTCCGCTGCAAGAATACCGGAGGTAGAGGACCCAGGGTCGTAGTCAGTTGAGCGAGTTGCGCAGCGTCGTATATATCGCCATCCTCATCCTGTGCCGCAATTGGGTCTTTCTCTAGCCCAAGTAAGTCCCATGCCTGCAGCCAGCTAAGGTTCTCCTCAAGCAGAGAAAAAAAGTATCTCCTGTTACTTGTCTAGACGCCATTGTACCTTGAGGGCATCGATGCCAGTCTCTGAGGAGTTGGGAGCGTGATAGATGGAGTAGCCATGGTCTACGTTGGCCGAGAGTCGATGTAGGCATTTACAAGTATTTATAACTTCGAGATCATTATTATCCCAAGACAAAGGGGAGAAAGACGATAGTACCAATTACATTGATTAAACAATGATGCGCCCTCCTGTCGCATATATGCGTGCGTACATATACATACTCTCCTTATCGCCAACTTCAAAACCTTGAAACAACCTTCCGCATCAAGATCCTTCAAGAAATCCCAGCCCATACTTAGATGCCCCTTGATAACTCTCAATACACGACCTTACCATAACTAATAAATATTAGTAGCACTCCTTCCTGTGGCCTCCCGTGAGCTTGACTGACAAAAGCTAACCCATAAAAACATCCATAACGCCTATTAGTCGATTACAGCACCCATTGGATGATTTCGTTGCTGACTCACACCCCCTATCGACTGCTTGATGAAGAGGGCCGTTCAGGTTTTCGTGAGTCAAGGTTAAAAGTGCCAACAAGAGCAGGGAACGCTTTGGCAAAGGCATCGCCTAACTTCCAGTTGTCTAGATTTCGCAGATGCCGCTCAAAGACGGGGTTAATCACCAGCTCATCGCTATCCGGGCTCTGGAGAAGCGTGTCGGTCTCCTCGTACGGCCAGGAGAGCGTGAGCGTCGTGGTAAAGGGGATGAAGAAGTTGTCAAAGGGAAACAACTGGGGGTTGTGATCTCGGACGAGGCGGTCACGCATCTTGGGGAAAGGGATGTGGTCAAGCCAGGCCGCGTGCGGGCTAGCAAGCTGCGAAGGACTGGGTGCCATCCATTCCGGAAGACGATCGTAGTTCTCCCGAGTGGGAGCTATTTGCCAGCGCATGACGAGGAACATGATATAGAGGACGGCAACGCGCTCGGGAAGGGTGGAGATGTCGGGGAACGTGGTGAGAATATCAGTAAACACCTTGGAAAGCGGATGGCTATAGACACTATTGGCAGGGTTTAGGAGGGACGAAACGGAAGGGTAACGAGGGCCTACGACGTCTTGAGCGGGAAGCCCGTCTGCAGCGCGCTGGCGGCGCTCGCTAAGAAAGTCCAGCAGAAGGGAGTCAAGGGGGCACGTTGGTGCGCAGTTCTTGATGGGTGTGGAGTATCCGCCGTGGTTAGGATCGCTCCGAGGAGGTACATGCCCAGCAGCTGAGCTCATGGCGGGACTATAACCGGGGCTATGACTGCTCTCAGGCGTGTGAGCGGCCGAAAGGGTGTGCTGGTGGTGTTGACCCTGGTGCTGATGCTGCTCCTGCGCCTGACCTGGCCTCCCCTGAGAGCCCCAGCTGGCAGACCGGCTATGCACGGCGCGTTCCTGCGGAACACCCGTCCAGTCGTGCTTCATAGGCAAATGATGGAACTGGGGCGTGTCCTGGGCGCCGTTGACGCCGTTCTGGATACGGTTCACGCGCTGCGAAGGGTCAAGGAGAAAGTCCAGTCCCAGCCGTTCTGGGCCCATCTCCAAACCGTGCCGGAGGTCATGGCGCTGCTGGATCAGTTGGTTCGCCGCTTGAACGTCGCCGCTTGTGTTGCCAGGAGTATGATGGTGTTGCGGTGGGTGCTGAGGTTGCCAGTGCTGCGGATGGGCTTGAGGCGGGGGAGCCTCATGACTAGCAGGAGAAGCGGTGCTGGCAGGTGTTGACACGGCATTGCTGTTGTGGTTATGGTTGCCGTGGGCGCTCAAAGAAACTGGGTGGTGTACTGGAGGCGCGTATGCCTGCGCGGGAGAGATGTACGATTGTTCAATAGCGGCTGTCCTCTGGTGTCAACGCGGAGGTCCATTGTAAGTAGACGAGGAGGGGGGGAGAAGATGCATACCCTGACCGATGAGCGGCTGCAGCATGGCAACTATGCCAGCCAGACGGCGCTTGATGTCGGCATTCTCCTGCTCAACGGCCTCTTTGGCGCGAAGCACCGCCTGAAGTTCTTGATAGGGCTGCTGATTTGTGAGGTCCTGAATACGGCGCTCAAGAGTCTCTATCTGGTTCTTTGTGCGCTCACGAATGGCGCGCTGAGCTTCACGGTCTGGGAGACTGTTAGCGTCATGTCGAGCATAGCATTCCATGTGATAGAGTGCAGGGCAAAGGGCAAAGGTAGGGTCCAAGACGGAAAGGGAGAAAGATCAACAGGCCGTCAGCAACGTGTGTCATATTCACAATGTGACGAGCTGTGGTCCAAACCAACGTTAGGAGAACGCAGAAATGAGATAGCAACACACTCACCATTTGCCCTCTTCTTGGCCAACTGCTCGGGCGTCAGATTCGCGACACCACGACTCCCCGGTCCCATCTTCTTCTTCTTTCTTGAAACGCCATCATCCCCCGTTGCTGGAGAGCCCACCAGGCTGGCCGTGTCGGCATCACGCTTACCGCCCGCGGACGGTCCGTCGTCAGGGCCGCCGGCGGGGCTCTGCACGGCTCCCGCTCCCGGGGTATCGGGGCCGGGACTCATTAGAGGACAGCACGGGAGTGAAGGGCCCCTCCACGCGGCGCGGGCTTCCTTTTCCGCTTCGGCTTCGGCACTTGTCCGATGTGTGTGGAGAGTGAGATGCAGATGCCAGAGGCCGCAGCCCGATACGAGAAGATTGGGGGCGGGATATCCACCCCCCGGCCGGGAAAAACAACTCCCCCCCAACAGAAAGAACCTCGCGGACCAGATCCTTCTTTCCTCCTTTTGAAGTGAGAGAAGGGGAAATAACCCGGCTATTGCTTCCCTCTGCCGGGACTTCTCTGCAAGGAAGAGGGAAGGTCGAGAAGCAGAGCCAAGACCTCAAGTCCTAGGTTAGATCGCTTCCGTCGCACAAAGATTTACCGGGTCCGTGGGAAACATTGTAACTGGAAAGAGCAGGCTGGGCTCCTTCTGAGGGGGAGGGTTGACTCATAAGGCCCGGCAAGCCCAGGTTGCCAACGAGTCATGGATATTGTTGCGCACCGAAAAAAGAGACGCACGGGCCAGGCCTGCCGTCTAAGGTTTAGTTAGTTAAGCGTCATGGTCAGGTGACTTGCGAGTCGGACAAGGTGTACTCAGACGATGAAGAGAACTCGAGGATTGTGCGACGACCTGGTACAATAATGCTCTTTTGGATTAGAAGCATGTACATTGATCGATCTTAAAGTGTTGCAATGCAAATTGTTCCTTAATGCCCGACTGCTTGGGGTTATTGGCCGGGTGATCTGGAAGGCATTATGCCTCGGTTCTAACGTTACATCTGAGATCGTAGTTCGTACATAGCTTTATGCTCATAGTAGATGCTATCTCATTTGGTCCAGCAGGATATTTATGGCGTGTGATATAAGCAACCTGATGAACTGTTCCTTTCCAGCAAGGTCTGATGCAGGTACGCGCATGTGGATGAGCAGCAGCGTCGGTCTTCCAAGTCCAAGCAAGAATTAATCGCGTCGACTAATATATTATCCCCGTCACCCAGTGATGACCTACTCATTTCAGCTCTCTGACCATGATTCGTTCAATGAGACTTGACTACACTCGGTCAATAGTTGTACATCTCATCATCATGCATTCATTCAGCTAACCAAGTCTTGGGGTGGTTCATGTATAGCAATCTGCTCGTCAGAAAACAGAGGAATGTGGTTGGTTTCGTCGAGAAGCAGATACCGGACTCAGATATTGAAAATGTTGTTCTATACTGACTATTTACAGGCCGCAGGGGTCTGTTTTGTTAGATAGTGAATATTCTGGCATATCAGTAATGCAATTAGTAGAATCCTAATATAGTGTAAGCCAATTTAACCAGCGAGGATATAATAGATGCCACACAAAAGCAAGATACTTCTCCTTATGTATTATTTTTATAGCATAGTTAGTACCCAGTTAGCCAGAAGCTAACAAAACAGACCCCTGCGGCCTGTAGTAGGCTAGTCTCTAGAAGTTGCTGTGCGAGACCGTGTACTCTGTAATTTTAAGCGTAAAAGGCTACAAAGTAATTAAAGGTATCCTCTTGTAAACCTCAGCAGTAACAGGAGGAAAACAAGGGGGGGATTACAGATACAGTGTGCATATAACGCAAGCTGGAAGAAGTGCGATATTGCGATCGAATTCAGGTGTGAAAGTAAGTACTGATTATTTAGGGTATTTTATTAAAACCTCAGAAATCAGAAGGTCCCTAAATCAATCGAGACTACTATGTTTACCCATGCTCTCAGGATAAACCTTTTCTTCTAATGAGTCAGGGACCCTCAATTAATAGTGTTCAAACCTTTTTAGGTCTACTAAGAATACAAAATATGCATTAAAAGCAGTTATCGTGGTGGTACATTTACTATAGAAGCGTGCGCAAGAGGAGGGCCTCTCCCTCTTCTTCGATATCTCCAATATATCCTTCTTATAGACCTAGTGTCTCTCCCAGTCTTTGCTTTGCCCTTTACTTGGTGGCTGTCCTCTCTGTTATCCACTGCCTCCAGCCTCTCCATCTCACCCAGTCTCATCAATTCATCCTCTGGTTATCCAAGCCCTATAACTTCCATCAAGGCTGAACAACTCCGCCTTCACTCTGCAGATGCCCTTGCAAGAGCCTCGTGCAAGTGTGGCGGGAAGCGGTAGCGAAGCTGGCTGGTATATGTCGTCAAATCCAGAGTCATCTGCCTCAGCTGCTCCACCATCATCCGCCGCGTCCCCTCGTTGCCACTGTACTGGCCGCTCGTCAGAGATTCTCGCTGGCGCACGCAACAGATAATGGTCCACATGAGTAGGTTAGGCACGTTGATAGAGACGGGCTGCGATAGGCCAGAAAACTTGGACGCATACGCCCTGATTGTGCTGCCGTCGCCCGCAGCTTCCAGGGGTAGGATCTCGAGGTTTCGGATTTTCTGCACACCCCATGTTAGCCTTCTGCTTTCGAGTTGTTCACGCCACGCAACTTACGTCAAGGCATTGTGCCCATTGCCCAGCCTCCACCATACCCTTGATGCTGCTCATCTCCAAGAGCACCCGGCAGGCCACCTTGTTCTGGTCTTGGATTCTTCTGTAGAACATGGCATCTCGCTCATACATGCTCATCATCGTCTTGGCCAGCTCCACAGGGTCGTCGATGGACGCCAAGCTCAAACTGCTACCCACCTGACCATCAGACTCTTGCCCGGCTCGGGGCTTGACCGGCATGAGCCGCATGGGATCCTCGCCGATCTCGAGAGAGACAGCCTCGCTCAGGGCACGACTGACAATGGCCACGACGGTGTCATACTCCCCGGCCAGATGGTACAGCAGCACCGAGTCCGTGGTGCGTCCGTTCTCATCGGCAAAGCTGGCGGCCTGAAGCGTCACTGTATTGACAAAGTCATCCTCCGCATCCAGGCCGATGAGCGGACCGCGGTCTTCAATGATTCCACGAAGCCGTCGACCATCTGGCCGGATATCACCAATAAGCTTGCTGAATTCGCGCGTCTCCAGAACCAACTCCCGCAGTGCCTCGTGACAGAGGTTCCCATGTCGCTGGCCAGCCTCGCCGCCGAGGTCCTGGTTCAGACAGATAAGTGTTAAGTAGTCCACAGCAGACACCACATCCGCAGCTCTAAAGTCTCGCGTGTAGTAGCCGATCATGCGGCCAAAGTTGATCTGTGGCAAGTTCTTGGTGCTGTAGCTTCGCAGGTCGTTGGCCGGCGACATAGCGTCGCTCGGCCGGAGGAGACCGTAGAACTCGAGAGCCAGCCCAAAGTGCACCGCGTCCACATACGAGAAGGGGTAAAGGTAGGCGACGGCATCTTCGAACATGCCCGACAGCACCTGTAGATAAAAGAACATGCCAAAGCTCCCGTTGCTGTCTTCAGAATTGGCTTTGGGAAAGTGCTTGAGACCAATTTCTCGGATACTCGACTGCAGCTCGGCAAGTCCGTACGACTCTCCAGCCATCTCAATCGTCTTGTCGCCCTCTCTCGCCAGGTTGAACTGCAGCCAGATCCAGTCGTTGATATCTGTGTTGAGCCCCTCTAGATTGCGGTTGCCGAGCTCGATACGCCCGATAACCTTGTAGCAAGCCATTCGAAAGGGGTCGATCGAGTTTTCAGGCGCATTGCGTGATCGCTGGATGTACTCGTTGGTGCATCGATCCAGGAGCTTTCTGTTGGTGATGCGTCGATCCTCACTCGCCGCGTAGTTATTCAAGTATGTGGCGAACGTGCGGTCAATGCCCCGGAACTGGCTGGTGTTGTCGTTGACGTATTTGGCTGCCTCGCTCACATGTCCTGAACGAAGTAGGTAAAACACAATGGCCCATACATACTCTCCCTGTACCTGCTGCAGCTCTGTGTTGTCGGGGACCAGATCTTTTCGCGCGGATCGCAGTCGGATATACGCCTTGACCTTGCTGACAATATCAGGAAGACCACCGAGCTTTGCTTCATGAGGATGCTTGGCGATGAGAGATTCCACCTCGCGGAGAAACTGCTTCTCGAGGAAAGTGTTTGCGCCAGTGAGAATGCGCTTCCTCATCTCGACTGACTTGGCCGAGTTGGAGTTCTCGTTAAGATACATGTCCGCGAACTCGCGCTCCTTGGCTGTTGCATTGTTGAGTGTCGTCTCAGCATCAGGGTTCTCGCCCACGATCTCCATGACAGCGAGATATGCCTCTACAACATGAGGCGCATGAGGCTCGTAGGACTTTTTCTCCACGGCTGCGAGCTCGGAGAGGATAGGGTAGGGGCGCTTCAGCAGACGAGCTGTGTTGAGAGATCGGATCTTCTCTGATAGACGTCCCTGCCTTTCTCGAAGAACTCGATCGTCAGTGGTGCCACGACCGTCTAGGCCTCCAGCCTCAGATGAGCGGTCGACATCCGAGAAGTCTGTCTGGTGTGCCCCGATCCGACTAGGAGTGCCAATGACGGAGCGCTGGAGGGTCGACTTGCCGAACGCACTGCTTCTGCCAGCCCGCGACGGAGCGGTGCTCTTTCGCCTGGAGCGGCCAAAGGCGCTCTGGGATTCGCGTCCAGAAGCCGCCGTATCCTCACGAGGGCTGATGCCAAAGTGCTGGTAGATGCGCTTGCGCTGTGCCTCCCATTCCATCGTCACATTGTCCTCGAGGAAGTTATCGAAATCGCGTACCGATCGCTCGAGGCCGTCAGCAATCATGCTAAGAGTCGTCTTGGTCTGGAGGTTCGAGAGATATGTTTCGACGTCGAGTTCGCTGGGCGCGTATCCGTGGGTGGCTCGCTCAGCACGGCCTCCCTGGACGTCAAGAAGGCCGAGGTCCTTAGTAGCGGCACTGGGGTCGACACCGGAGGCTGCGAGCAGGTAATGGGCTTTGCCATCCAGAGGCCTCTCGCTGGGCTTGGACTGAAGCTTCCTCAGACGATGGCGCAGGTCACCAAGGCCCAACTCCAGGCTAGGAAGATCCTCCATGTTCGCCTTACCGTCGGCCTTTTGGCTTTTCGCAAACAGGCTGTCAAAGTAGGCGCCGGCAGGTTGCGACTGGGCCTGAGATTGTCCATTGGGAGCCTGACTAGCGAAGAGACTGCCGCCCATGGTGCTCCCACCAAATGTGCTTCCTCCAAGCATAGAGGGCATATTCTGCTGCTGCTGCTGCTGTTGTTGTTGTGCGTTAACCGTGTTTGTGCCGAAGAGGGATGGTTGTGCTGTCGTGGCGGGCTGGGCCAACGAAGAGCCAAACAGCGATGGCTTTTGCTGCTGAGTCTGCTGCTGGTTGCCGAACAAGCCCCCCGTAGTCCCGGTCTGTTGGTTCTGAGCTGGCTGTCCGAAGAGTCCAGTACCCGACCCTGTGCCGGGTTGCTGTGTCGTCGACTGTCCAAACAGACCGCCGGTATTCGTAGCGCCCTGCGTTTGGCCCTGCTGTTGTTGCGGCTGACCGAACAGACCACCACCCGTAGCAGGTTTGTTTGCGCCCAAGCCCCCAAACAATCCTCCTCCTCCCGTTGCGCCGCCCTGCTGCTGTTGGTTCTGCGTCGTCTGTCCGAATAGACTTCCGCCGGTGCCAGTCGATGCGCCCTGCTGATTCTGCGTCGTCGACTGGCCAAATAGACTGCCACCCGTTGCACCACCAGTGCCGCCTCCACCACCAAACAGTGAGCCTCCGAGGCCACCGCTGGCTGTGGTATTGCCAGCCTGCCCAAAGAGAGACATGGCGCTCGCGGATGTCGTGAGCTCTATTGAAGTCTATGCGATCGAGAGGCAAGAATGGAATTCCGCGTGCGGACAGAGATTGTGTCTGCTCGCGATGTTTGAAGGAAAAGAAGACTGATCAACAAGAGCTGGTCGGCGCGCGCTTGTCTAGAATTTTGGACATGGCCCGCAAGGCTGGGTTGTTGAGAGGTGAGAGCTTGGGCCAATCAGAGACGTGGAAAGCTGCTAGGCAACGCTGAGCAGCTCACCCAGCGTCTCAGCGCCTGAAGCTCAATGAATGAATGCTCTTTTGTCACAGTTTTTTGACGTTGATTGTGGAAAAGGGACAAAGGGTTGAAAGGGATACGCCCAATTTCTCTATTCCATTCTCCTTTTTGCGTCTCATCATCTACATACGTACAATCATTACTACTAAGTTTATACCATAAATTCGACGCCAATTGCCCGCTCAAGCCGATAGCTCCGTCTAGGTGCTCTATGTTGAACCAGATTCCAGATATCCAATACACACACCCAAGACTTTTCCTCTAGGCGCCGAATTCGGAACCCCATTTCGCGACAGCCTTGTCAACCTTGGTGCGGTATTCTTGCTGCGTCTTGCACATGTCCAAGAAGACATCGTACTTGGCATCGAGCAGCGCCTTCTCGCCTTCATCGGCATTGGGCTCGACCAGACGACCTCGCTTGCTCATGCGGTCCATGATGCTCCAGAGGGTCTCGGGCTCACTACCATCCTCTCGGCTGTGGCTTGCTGCCTTGGCGCCCAGCATAGCAGCTCCGTGAACCACAGCGGCGTTGACGTACCGGGGAATAAGCACCGGCATGCCACAGCTAGTAGCAAGGAGGCTCATGAGAACGGGGTTCTGGCATTGAGATCCAGACATGAAGATGGACGAAATCTCGTGGCCGGCATTGTTCATCTGCTCGATGATCTGGCGCGTCTGCATGGCAATGAACTCCATGGTAGCATAGTACCAGAGCGCCATGTTGTCGGTGCTCTTGTCGCTGTCGAGACCGACCATGCATCCCTTCATGTTAGGATCGGCAATTGGCGAGCGGTTGCCCCACAGATCGCCATAGAAGAAGTGATGACGTCCCAGGTATGAGATGGAGGGCGCATTCTGCTTCTCAACCATCAGCTCAAGATGATTGTTGAGGAAGTCATAGATGTGCTTGTCTTCGGCCTTGGCCAGTGCGCACGTCTCGTTATAGGCAGGGTGAACGTCGAGCATATGGCGGAGAAGCTCTCCAGTGGCCGACTGACCGCCCTCAGCCATCCAGTACTCGGGAAGGAGGACATCGCGGTAGGGGCCCCAAACACCGGGCACAAAGACGGGCTCCTTGGATAGAGCCAAGTGGCAAGTCGAGGTACCGGCGACAGCGGCCAGACGGGTAAAGGCTTGAGAGAGATCGTTGTGGGGCACTGCAGCGTTGAGCTCGTCGTCCCCAAGATCGACCTTGGCGCCCACAGTTCCGATCCAGCCTGCATAGGCATCGATGACGCCGCTTCCCACGGGGATGCCCATGGGGAGGCCGAGTTGGTAAGCAGCTTGTCGGCTCAGGGTGCCGACTGGCTCGCCAGCGCTCACGTAGTTTCCGTTCTGTGAATCCAACAGTTAGCCCGAATCCCCCGGGGAAAACTGCAAGTTCAGATGGATCCGAATTAGAGGGATTGAGAGAAAAGAAAAAGGCTCACCACCCCATTGACACCACCCATCTGCTTGAAGTCGTCCTTGGTAAGATCATCCAGACCAATTTCGTGGTAAAAGTCCTCTTGCCAGCCCTTGACGCTACCATCGACGCCCACGGGAACATAGCCCTGCTTGCAGACGACGCTGCAGTAGCTGCGCGCCTCGTTTCCAGTGGCTAGGTGGGTGAGGGCATCGGCAAGATCGTAGAACTTGGCGCGCTCAAATAGCTCGGGCGGCATGTGGTTCTTGAGCCAGAGAACCTTGGGCATCTCCATCTCAATGCTCATCTTGCCGCCGACATACTTGAGAAGCTTGTGCTCTGTGTTGTTGATCTTGTCTGTTTCCTCTACGGGTCGGTGGTCGAGCCAGAGAATGACATTGCGGTCGTTGCCGTCGTTTATGAAATCAGGGCCAGTGACGGGCAATGGCTCATCTGTATCGTGGGTGAAGACAGCGAGCGAGCAGGTAGCATCGAAGCCAATGCCCTTGATACTCTTAGGGTCGACTGTCGATTCGCTTACAACGCGACGGACGCACTCGCAGATGCACTGCCAGATATCTGTGGTAGATTGCTCCTAGATAACAGTAAGCGCGCGCCGTGATGAATTAGCTGCCCGGTGGTTGGCGTACGTAATAGCCGATCTCGGGCTGCCACAGCTTGATATTCTCAGAGGCCAGGGCCTTAATGTCACCCGTCTCGTCAATGATACAGGCGCGAGCAGAGCCCGTTCCAACATCGACACCGATGTAATGGTCCTGCGTGCGAGGAAGCAGTCAGCAAAAGATGGGAGGTGATTCTGCCGCCGCCACGATCCAACGGCTGTCGCCCG
This sequence comes from Fusarium staphyleae, assembly GCA_017140175.1. Classification (NCBI taxonomy): domain Eukaryota; kingdom Fungi; phylum Ascomycota; class Sordariomycetes; order Hypocreales; family Nectriaceae; genus Fusarium; species Fusarium staphyleae. Next base: position 46,306 of record JADDON010000457.1, read on the forward strand.
TGGAATGAAGGCTGGCGAATTGGTAGCTACATACCAGAACTTGAGGAGGCCTATTCATTGTGAAAAGAAAGCAATTGTCAGCTAAGTCTCTTACAGGATAACCAAGGCAACCAGTAGAGTTGAAAGATGAGGGAGACTCACTCCATGACTTTAATGGGTTTGTGAAAGGTATACATGATGGAAGTTTGGGGTATGCGCAAGCAATTGCTTTTTGTCAGCGGAAAGGATAAGCTCTCGCCTTGCGTCAAAGATTCCCAATGGGGAATATGATGAGGGGAAAGGGGAAAGCCGAGAAAAGAGGCGTCGAGATGGAGGTGAGGCTACAGTGTCTCGATTCGGGGAGGGTGTGTGGTTGAGCTCTGAAGATGTTGAGTGTGTGGTGGTAGACTACTAACTAGGTGACTCAATTCGTAAAAAAAGGAAGAGTGACGTTGTTTTTTTCTTGAGAGAGAAAGGGAACCAGGGCTCTCTAGTACTATTATCTGTCCAAGGTACCTTATCTAGCTGTCAGATGATAACTAACTTACGATTCGTACAATGCCCACACTCGAGCCTGGCCATTCGACATGATGGAAGAGCATCGAGCCCGAAGCTCCATCATGGCAAACAGCTTTGCCATCGGATTGACCCTGAGACCCCCACCATCTCCACTCTATTTACAACATTTTGGCGGGGGCATTCACCGGAAGCACGGGGCACGGGGTCCAGGAGCAGGGAAGAGGCGATATGGAGACAGGGGCGATGGAGGAGAATCGAGGGGAAAATATGGGGTGGTGTTAGTGAACAGAGAGCTCTACTGTAGAAGCTGGGTGCAGCTCACAGCTCTGTTGTCTCTTGTCTGCCAATGAATGATATGATGCTTTGGTGGCGGCGTTGCTGCTGCTGTTGTCTCACATGTCTTCTTTTTTCTTTTCTCTTATTCCAGGTTCAATGTTGCTGCCTGGGGGCGGATCCCAAGACCATCAGTCTATCAACGCCTGATGGAGCTAGTGGGAGGGTTCATGATGTCCAATGCCGTAACGTTAGAGCCCATGAGGGTATGGGAAAGGGGAGAAACGCAGCAGAGGGTGCAACTAGACAGTTAGTTGTCTCTCGGTATCTGTAGTCAAGAGCGGTGTCCTCTTTAGATGCCTTTTCTGTTCCTTCCTGCATTTCATCCGCAGTGATCCTTAACTAATTGTCTCTAAGGAAAGAGTAACCAGCACTTTAGGTAGTTACACCAAACCCTCGCTTTCTCTTCCCTCTAGCATTATCATATTGTTCTTTCTATTCATGAGATTGTTCACCTAACACCAATCATATTCATCAATGCTTCTCAAACGCCTGCCTGGTCATTAGCACTATTTCTACTCTCTCAGCTATGCATCTCACCCTGTATTGACACTCGCGACTCAACGCTCGCTAGGATCGCCCGGGGCACACCCACACCGATACGCACCATTCTCCACCCTTTGTCTCGTTGTGAGGGGGCTTCACCGCTGCGACTTGATCTCGAAACCCTCTTTCTTGTCTATGTACAGAGTACTGCAGCGGGTACAGAAAATTCACTTCTGTTCAGGTGATCTCGCAGAAACTGGACTGAGCTGTACGCTTGAGAGATCAGCCGGCTTCGCTTCGTTAGACTGTACTCTGGTTTTTTGCAGAGTGGATCGATCAGCTCACAACAGCTTGCTTTTGAACCAAGGTGTCGGTTTAGCATATGCAAGCTCATCATGACATCTGCCGACCATCTTTGACAGGGTTGCAGCTGTCCCCGAGCTTCGGGCTTCCTCATCCGGGCCATCCGTCGTGCTAGCCATTGACCAATCATCAGCTGACTGACTTCACCAAACTACGTATCCTGGTTCTTAAGCTGGTCTGACCTAACGTTAGATCATCCTAACCACTGCAATTGTGCAACACGCCAGCTCAAGCTGATAATACTATTCAGACTATGGAGTCTGGTTTTGCCTTTCATACCATCAGCTTAGACCCCATACCACAATCACTACACTTTTGCCGGCTCGGCTCGGTAAACCATCTGCCGAGACTGAGCTCAGTATGAGCTCTACATGTCTGGGAACGAATCTGAATGCACAAGCACGCGATTATCATATCATCGCTGGGCCAAGCCTGCTCCTAATTATCTCCCACAGCGAACGACTTCTTTCCAACTCCTACTACCTTGATCTAACCTGTCAACTGTCCATCTTGGCCCCCAAGACACAAGAGTCTCCTGACCGCACCTATTTCAACCTCGCTAGATTTTGTACCAGCGCATGACTGGCCGTAAGAGCCAAAGAAACATTAACTTCATAACAATCATTACTCATTATTATTGGGGTATTCCTGCCCCTCCACCAAGATCACCACTGTCAGCGTCGCCGCATACGCTTCTCGAATCGCACAAGCCATGCTGTAGCTCAGTTAGCAGTCAGTCATGACACGGTTCAACTGAAGCATCTCGAGGACGGGACTTACCATGTCTTTTTTATATCGGCCACCACAGCGCTAAGACCCCAGTGCGAGCACCAAGCTCGGGCGAGAACCTCATTGTCTCGCACCCCAAAGGCTTCCACTACAAGAACCTTTTCGTCGTCATCTTCATCTTCGTCAGGAACATTGTCAAAAAAACCCTGCACTTGATCGTGGTTATGACCGAAGCTTTGACTGAACATATCTCGGTACGGTCCCCGCATCATGCCTGGGCCGGGGCTGGATCGCACGCTATGCGCCGGCGGTCCTCCATATAGGCCTCCCCAATCTCGTACTCCAACAATTGAGTCTACACGGATGGCTGTATAGATGTAGTCAAAGAAGAGTGGATGTGGTCCGTCAGAGCACGGCCACGCTGCGACGAACGATACGTCATACATGAGCCGTAGCGGCCATGATACCCCATCGATGGCGAACTGGACCGTCGCATCAAACAGTCGTGGACCCGCGTTTGTGGGGGATGCACCCTCGGGCCGATCCGCTGGTTTGAGACTCAGTAATTCTATCCGCACCGTGTCAACAGCATCGTCGGGACCACCCTTGGGCGTGACCAGTTGATAATCATCAACAGGGTAGACCTCCGCTGGCGGACCTAGCGGGTCAGAACGCTCCCCCATCGACTCAACGTCTTCTGGGCCCATCCGTTGCTTCGGTCGCCGGCTCCGGATGCGTGCGATCTGAGATTTGCTAAGATCTGTTGTCGGGCGAGCAGGTCCGATCCACCCGGCAACAGCATGGCATGTGGGCGCCAGGACCTTGCCGACGATGCAGCTGGCTGACCAATATGTGTAGCTGTTTCGGTACTGGAAACCGCAGTGAGGGTGCATATGCGAGAGGAGCGCTAGATCGTCGGTCGCTTCATCGGGATCGAGGTCGAGTAGTGTATTCATGATGAGAAAGGGAAAAGTGTTCTGTTAACCAAGTCAGCCTCTACCCATTCCACGACTTTGCTTCACCACAAACAAAGGTTTGTAGGACTATGAGAGGTTGGACTTACACCAGGCAGCACAAGACCGCTAAAGAAGGCAAATGCATCGGAGCTGACTTCATCCAATGCTAGTTCAGAGTCTTTCTGTTTCATGCTGTCCAGAGTATCGGCCAAATTGGGCCACTTCATCATCTGAGCAAAGCGCTTCAGCATCCGGATTTGCCGCTTCTTCAGTTTGTAGCGGAGTAAAACTACAATGAAAAGAATTAGAAAAGGCCGACGCTGAAAGGGGATTGCAATATGGGACTGCTAAGGCTGGTTACTCACTTTCCTCGGGTGTCTTGCCCACATCATCGACGCGCACGAAGTTCTGCCACCGACGGGCCAGAGCCAGATTCCACTGAATTGCAGGGGGTATTTGAGACGTCAGCTTCTCCTTTGCCCAATCGCCATGCTGGTGCGACTGAATGCGCAGCTCAAGTTCGAGACTGAGAAGCAGTTGGTGATAAAACTTGTGATACTGCTCACGATTTCCCTCATCTCTGTCAAAGATGAAACGAGTAGCGACTTGGTTGCGCGGGTTGCTGAAATCAATCCAGTCTGGCCGCGACAGGACAAAGATGAGATCAGTGATTTGCTTGTCAAGGGTTCGATGAGGGCTGAAGATCTTGTCTGGATCTCTCAGAATGCGCTTGTACAGGATGCGGTATAGCAAGGTGTCATCGTCATCTTCAAGGCCGCCACGTAACTCCTGCAAACGCTCGAATATGCTCTCGAGGTCCATATGGCGGGGCATTACACCGGAATCGCGGAGGGATATGGGAGGCGGCGGGACACTTGACATGGATGCCCATTCGTTGAGTGTAATGGTGCCTGGTAAGTGGCCGAAGAAGAAAGCATAGCTGGGCTGTTCAAATGTCTCCCAGGGATAGGTGGCGTGGCCGTGGCCGAGCAGGCGCAGGGTCATGAGCTGCGTCATGGAGTCGTGGAGGTTGGCAACATCCATATAATCTGAGGTCTTGCCATGGGCCCGATTACCGCTTGACGTTGTGTAGAGAGCATAGTACTCATCGGTGGTGTGCGGGAACGGGCGCTTGTGACCTTTGTGGGAGGGAGCGCCACGGGCAACGAGCTCAAGGGCGTGCTGAGGCGGCAACTCCTCTTCGATGGAGATGCCTTTTGGGGGCCATGGGCTTGGCAGCCCCCCAGAAGTGGCGCGCCCATTTACGGCGTTGGGTCTTCTCGATGAGAAGCCGAAGGGCTTGACCGGAGCAGGTTCGGGCTCGAGTTCAGGCTGTGGCCTTCTAGGTCGACGGCGCGCGACGCGGGCATGTTGGGAGGATGCGGTTCGGGGCTTCTGGGGGTCAAGATCGGGGATGAAACCGGATCTCGGGGCGACCGGTGGCTGAACCGCATCGCCATTGCTGACACGGCGAGGCTGATGGTATTCTTTAGGCTCGAGGTCTTCCTTGGGCTGAAGTTATGAGGGAGAGTTAGCAAAACGTTGAGCAATGAAGTCGGTCCAGCTTAGCTTGGCGGAGCTAGAGCTTGGAGCTTAGCTTGAGCCGAGGTAGGAAGAACAGGGCCGCAAGTATTAAGACAAAGAGACGCCACTACGCACCGGTGGTCTGCTGGCTTGTTTCCTGGTGCTGCTGGCTTTCCGGAGAAGGCCCCAGAGACCCTTCTTCTCGCCTTGATCCGTCATAATGTCATGAATGAAGGCTTGGCTCTGGCGCGACAAGCGAAGACGTCGTTATCAGAGCAAGGCCCATACACGGTTCGCGGCGCCCGACGGCGCGCGGGATCGTGTTCCGATTAAAGGCTAAAGAAAGGTCCAGGTACGTAGTTAGCTCCCCGAATTAACGTTAGTAGGTCGATTTGACGTTGCACATGATTCCCCGCCTTCTTTTCCCGAGTGCTGTTGCCTCTGGCAGAATTGGGGGAGGGGAGCTTGATTGTAAGCGAAGAGCGAAGAGAAAAGGCGACAAGATCAAAATGTCGCGGAACAGGGGGAGCTTCTGCGCGACCAGCCCCAGGCCGCGTTTTTTTTGTGGCGCGACTTGCAGGTTTTCGGATTCGAAAATGGTCGAGCGAGGCGAAGGCGAGGCTGTCGTCCAGCCAGGCACAGGCAATAAGAAGCGTTCCGCAGCAGCAGGGGTGTTAGATATGGATGTGGATGTGTGCGTCCAAAGCTGGAAAACCCACGCTGCTTATCAAATGCGGAGAGAAGTTGAAGTAAATGAAAACAATGTCACCCTAGGAACGGTAAAGTTTTGGAGGAGCGGGAGAAAGCAAACCCCCAATAAGAGAAGAAGAGGGAAAAAAAAGGAAAAAGAAAAGCAAACAGCAAGGGAGGGTCGGGGACGCGCAGTACCTGCCTAGGTACGTATGCTCAAGACGTGGGGTTGGGTTGGTAAAATAGGGAGTTGAAGAACTAACTAACTAGAAGTATACCATGTTATCACGCTATGGCCATGGACATGGGATTATCAGAGCCATGCACAGTTCGAAATACAAGTCGTAAATACGGGGAAGCGGCACCTGGGCTCTTCATCGCCGAGTCCATACGTGCATGCAGCGATTCAGGGGTTGCGCTCCCCATACTCTCTCTATTTATACACGAGATATCAACTCGCGAGACACTTCTGTCTACGGCATGAGAAGAACTCGACAGGCCGGCACGATAAAGACTGTCGTCACCGAAAAAAAAAAGAGGACACCCGAAATAGTCAAGCCATTGAATTTATCGTGGGAAACCTGTAAAAATAACACATGCCTTCCCCTCTCGGACAAAACACCAAGAGTATGCTGTCACTCAACGCCCTTCCTATACAATTCACGATACCGTCTCCAACTCTTCACCAAGTCCATCTCTGTCTTTGCCTCCGTGCCGCCTCTTTAATTTACTTGAGTTCTTCCGACAAAAGGTCACTCCCGTCCTGCTGCCCATCATTCATTCGTCCGAAGGCTGCCCGATACTGTCGGCTGGTTAGCATTTCCACTTCACTGCATCTCCCGGAAAACTCACCTGAAAGAAAAAGTTGAGGATAAGCGCGACCATCAGCGAAAAGCTGATGATCATAGGCCCGATCATGTTGTCAAAATCCTTGCCGCTCCGCTCCAAGATCATGCTGCGGCGGATCCTCAACATCGCGTAGCCCCAGGCGCCTGCAAAGACGGCAATCAGAACATACACGAGGCCCATGATGGAGGCCACAGTATTCTTGCCAGCCGCAGTGTAGAGACCAACTGCGAGACCGCCCTGGAGGATGCAGATGTGCTGCCACTTGAGAAACGTTCGTTCGTTGGCGAGCCACACCTTGGGCTCGACCTTGAGCTCGCCTGCATTCTTGATCCATTCCGTCGGCGCCACCACGCCCTCTGGCAGTGCTTGCTGCGATGCCCGCTTGGCTCTCGAGTATTTGGAAAGCGAGAAGCCAGGGATTACAGATGAGAGTGTTCCATAGCCCCTCTCCTGCTCCTGCTCCTGCTCTTCCTGTTGCCGGGAGCTGCCCTCGCCCTCTTCTTCCCCGTTGGCCGCCCTAGACGACGTTCGGTTGTTGAGGGTCTGGGCGATAGAATCCTTCGACATGCGGTCCGCCAGGTAAGACTTACTGACCGGTGAGCTCTGCGTAGGCTTGTATGACCCTGACTTGGCACCGGCTCCAATCAAGCTGCCCACTGCCATTACATCTTCATGTCGGCGTGCTCGACGCTGTTCTCCTTCCTCAAATGCCTTCTGCGGATCCTTTCGAATATCCGTATCCAGATCGGCAAGCCAGAAAGGCAGGTTGTTGACATAATCCTCAAACAGCACCGCCACGCCATGCACAAACTTGGAAAACCGGGGCGTAGGGTGCACCAGATGAGACGACATGAGGTCCTCTACCCAGTTAGGCCGCTTACGCAGACCATCCTCCTTTAGCTTGATCTCCAAGAGAGCATAAGGGAACCGGTTGACCTCGCTCTGGTTCATCTTCTTGAAAGGATAAGTCATCTCGCTGTCGTCAATGTCGAGACGGTGCCACTCGTTGGGATCACGGCAAGGGCGGTCGCGGTCGAGGGTGTCCTCACGAATAAATGCCACATTGGAGTCAATAGCGATGCGGATGCGGTCATCTGCAGGCTTCTGGAATGCAGTTCGGACGTAGTTGGCTCTCAGGGTAGGGCTGAGGTCTTTGTCCTTGAGAAACCTCTCGATCTCGTTCACAGTCTTGGTAAAAGTCTCTACCTGGTCAGGGGCGAAGCTCTGGCGCTTCATCTTCTGAATCGCCTTGTCTGCCTTGTATTCGCCATCCACAAATGATTTGACGTACTTGTCCTTGATGGAGAACTTGAGCTGGTGGCTGCCGCCCTTGTCATCCACCGTCTTTTGCTCGACAAAGATCTCGGGACGCGAGCTCAGCTGGCCATACCAACGCAAACGGAGGGACGAGGCCTCGGATTGGCGATCGACCTTTTCGCTATAGAGACCAAACTGCTTGTTGTCAAAGTATAGCGAGGTGATGGAGGGAGAATCGCTGCCATCAAGCTCCTTGGCGGACTGCTCGCTGTAAACAAGGGCTGGCAGGTGACGAAGGATGACCGTCTTGACCTCAAGTAGATTATCAGGGTGGACCCAGACTACGGATAAAAGTCAGTCACAATGTGGTCTTCAAACGGGTGATATTGCATATTCCAAGCTGTTGTTTTTCAACGTGACATAACTTACACTTGTGAGCCGTGTATCGCTCGCCATTGTGGGTCTCGCCCTGAGACTCGAGATCCAGAGGCGGGAGCTGTTCGCCGCCTTCCTCGAGCTGCTGCCGGATGGCAAAGTACATAATGGACAGCTTGTTGAGGATAGGAGAGTAGCCCGTCTCTGAGTTGAAGGGACGCTGGGTAAGGCTCAGGTTCATCATTGGGCGGACCTTGTAGCGACCACCGCGCTTACGATCATGCTTCTTAACAATCTTGAGGAAGCCGGTGTAGTTGATGTTGCTGTACTTTTTGAGCTCACGGACTTCGTTGGTAATCTCGTCGAGCTCCTTCTCGAGCGCACGCAGTCGAGAGGCCGAGATTTCGCCCTTGTGAGGGGTAGCATCATCCTCGGAGGGCTCAACGGGGGCGAGCTCCTTGAGTTTCTCAAAGGCAGAGTCGACGCGGTCCTTTAGGGCATTGAAGCGCTGCTCCTGGAATTGAGCGACCTTGTCAAGCTGCTTGTTGAAGATTTCTTCGCAGAAGCGGGTCTCGTCGTCTTCAGTCCACGGCTGCTGGCCATCCTCGTCGGTGACATCCTCACGCAGCAAGCTCTTGAGCTTTGCGTAGTCGATGTACTTGTCCTTCCATGGCGCATATATGGATTCGCGCAAGGTCCGCCCGAAGCGCATTGTGGCCGAGAAGGACTTGCTCCCAAGCAGGCAGCCGGCGGGCGGTGGATGGGCCGGCGAGGCAAGAGGTCACGTCGGAGTCGAGGGGGTCGAGGGGGTTCGAGGTGAGACGATAGGACAAGATCCGAGAGCTTGGTACGATCACAATCACTGGAAGGGCATGACACAATGATGATGTAGCGGGAAACCGGCGTCGAAGCGAGTCGAGGGAGGATGGTGAAGCCGTTCCAAGGGAGAAAGAGCTGTGTTTCACTGTTCGTTCCACGTTGCAATGTCAATCAACCCAAGATTGGATGTTTTGACGTTGGATGGAAGAAAAAAGGCCGACAGCCCGCCTGAACCATGGGAAGCGTCACACCGGGGCATCCATCCTCAGTAGGTAAGTCAGGTACGTAGGTACTCCGTACATTGGGTAACTACTAATTAACGCTAATGCTAGCTCCCAATGACCCAGCCACTTGCATTAGCCAATTCATCCCAGTCAGGGCAGCTCTTCAGTTCCATCTTAGCCGCTACAAAATTCAGTGGAGCATCCACTATCCCTTTGAGGCCCACAAGCCTCCAAACTGGTCACGAACGAGGGGTCAAGCCAATTAAAATGTATCAAACAATCGGTACCTATTTTCACACCTAAAATAGCCCATAATAGAAGTCCCAGCAGTTCAGGTTGCTACAAATCGCAACATCACACTTTTTGCAGCTATACCTCATCTGCCTCTTATTGCCGCCCACCTTCGCAAGAGGATGCCTTTAGGGACTTTTTGACCTAGGCTGCCCTTGCAGATGACCCTGACAAGCTAGGAATTGAAGCCGTAGTCATTGTTCTGTTCAAAAAGATTCACATAGTAATTTAGCTGTGGAGGATTGTACGTATCCCACTTGTACTCGGGTTATGTGGGGCAGAGTACGGACTGGAGGCTTGTGGGCTTCAAAGGGATAAAACCAATCCACAGTGGGAGATAATAACTAGCCCCCGCCTCGAATGCCGTTGCGCCTCAGCTCTGATGCAGGCTCGCATTGCCCTATCACATACCCTGACCTGAACACGTGCTTCACCCCGAAAAGGTCAATGGATTGCTCGTGAAGCAGCGTGTGTTAATCTGTCGTGGCTCGATTGACGCACGTGAATGAGGGGATTAACGTTAGAATCAAGTCAAGTTCTCCTTCGAGTGTAAATCTTCCCCTGGCTTGTAGAAAACTTGTCAATATTCAGACTTTGATATAGAAATGTCACGCGATTTGCGACGAGACTTGTCTGTAAGCATGTAGGTATCTGCATATGATGGTCCAATATCAACTTAGTGGAATTAAGCATATTCTACGTGTGGTTATCTGTGAGTCCTTAATGTGTAGCCTTTGTGATGATATATGTATTGGCTATTGCAGAGGCGTGCAGGCTGCTTACTACTTCTAACGTTGGTCAGGTCATCAAGTCAACACCACGATGTGCCTAGGTCAACATTGGATTGAACGTTTACTCCGTACCATTCGTTCATGCCAGTAGGGTTTCAGAGCTTGCTTCAGTCTCAATACTATCCTATAGCTACCATTCCTTTAAACTCTACAAATTGGTATAACAAACAAATCCCATACAAGTACAAGCATGCGCCGGTTCATATCATCCGCACCCATAATCACGTATCCAGGGCATTTCCCGGTCCATAAGCTCCCCTACCCACAAAACAAGAGCCTGCCGTCATTCTATAGCATCCCCATTCACGCCTCGACCTTGATCTGAGTAAAAATCTCCTGCGCAGTTCGCTTAATGATACCACCGGTCACAGGCAGGTTGGTGTACCGCTCCAGGTACAAATCGACCTCACGAGCAGCCTGGCGACCCTCATTGATACCCCTGAAACGAAAGTTAGTTATTGACCTTAATCATGTAGATGTTGAGTGATAACTTACCAGACAATCAGGGACTGGCCACGACGGGCGTCACCGGCGGCAAACACACCCTCGATATTGGTGCAGTACTTGCCAGGAGGTGTCTTGACGTTCTTGCGAGCGTCCTTCTCGATGTCGTCTCCAAGCACACGGGCCTCAGGGCCGAGGAAACCCATGGCAAGCAGGACAAGATCGGCAGGGAAGAACTGTTGAGAGCCCTCCATCTTCTTCATGTCCCAGCCACCGCTGGGGGACTTGGTCCACTCCACGCGGATGGTGTTGATGCCCTTGACCTTGCCAGAGCCATCGTCCATGAACTCCTCGGACATAATGCAGTACTCACGAGGGTCCTTGCCGGTGTGCTGACGGACCTCGGTGTGGCCGTAATCTACGCGATAGACGCGGGGCCACTGAGGCCAAGGGTTGTCACGGGCACGCTCAGGGGGAGGCTGTGGCAAAAGCTCGAAGTTGGTAACGGACTTGGCGCCGTGGCGAAGAGATGTTCCGATACAATCGTTACCGGTGTCGCCACCACCAATGACAACAACATGCTTGTCCTTGGCGGAGATGTAGGTATCGTCAGCAAGCTCGGAGTCAAGCAGCGACTTGGTGTTCTTGTGGAGGAATTCCATAGCGTAGTGGATGCCGTCCAATTCACGGCCCTTGATGGGCAGGTCGCGGGCAACGGTAGCACCGGTCGCGATGACGACAGCATTGTTCTTAGCCCGGAGGTCGTCCAACGAAGGAAAGCCCTCCTCACCAATGGCAACGCCAGTCTCAAAGATGATGCCCTCAGCAGCCATAAAGTCGGTACGACGCTTGACGATGCGCTTGTCCAGCTTCATGTTGGGAATACCGTACATGAGTAGACCACCAAGACGGTCGGCACGCTCGTAGAGGGTAACAAGGTGGCCAGCACGGTTGAGTTGGTCAGCAGCGGCCAGACCGGCAGGTCCGGAGCCAATGATGGCAACAGTCTTGCCGGTACGGACCTTGGGAGGCTGAGGGATCATCCAGCCCTGCTCGAAACCTCGGTCAATGATGGCACACTCGATCGACTTGATACCAACAGGATCTTCGTTGATTCCCAAGACACAAGCACCCTCGCAAGGAGCGGGGCACACACGGCCAGTGAACTCGGGGAAGTTGTTAGTCATAAGCAGGCGGTCAAGTGCATCCTTCCACTGCCCCTGGAACACCAACTCGTTCCATTTTGGGATGATGTTGGAGATGGGGCATCCCGTCTCGGACTGGCAAAAGGGAACACCGCAGTCCATGCAACGAGCAGACTGGTACTTGAGCTCGTCCTCCTCCAGGCGAGAGCTGAGCTCGGCCCAGTCCTTGAGACGGGTGGTAACGGGTCGGTACTTCTCGGCGCGGCGCTTGTACTTCATAAAGCCCTTGGTTTTGTCAAGAACCTGAGCACGCTTTTTCTCGGCAGCGTTGTCGCCAACAGCCTCTTCAAGATCCAGGAGCTTGGCAGCCTTCTCAGCCTTCTTGGTGTGGACGCCTGAGACGGCGGGGAGGTTGTACTCGGCACGCTTAGCTTCGGCAGCCTTAGCAGCCTCCTCTTCGAGGATACGCTTATAGTCAATAGGAAGGACCTTGACGAAGCGAGGCAGGGCTCTGTTGAAGTCAACAAGAATGCGAGCAGCACGCTCAGAGCCAGTATAGTGGTGATGGTCTTCAATGAGACCACGAACAAAGGCAATCTCCGCAGGATCTTCCAGGCCACTGGCCTCTACCATCTCGCCGTTGAGCTTAGAAAGGAAGTCGCCAAAAACGTCTAGGACGTAGGCAATACCGCCAGACATACCGGCTGCGAAGTTACGACCAGTGGAGCCGAGAATAATAACACGGCCACCAGTCATGTACTCACATCCGTGATCACCAACACCCTCAACAACAGCGCTGGCGCCCGAGTTTCGGACAGCAAAACGCTCAGCAGCAACACCACGGAAGAAGCAGCTACCAGTGGTGGCACCGTACAAGCAGGTGTTGCCAATGAGGATGTTCTCCTCAGCCTTGAAGACGGCAGAGCGAGGAGGGTAGATGATCAGGCGGCCACCTGACAAACCCTTGCCGACATAATCGTTGGCATCACCCTCGAGCTCGAGTGTGACACCGGGGGCGAGGAAGGCACCGAAAGACTGTCCAGCGGAGCCCTTGATGTTAACATGGACAGTGTCCAGGGGCAGACCAGCCTCACCATACCGCTTGGAGATGTGGTAGGAGAGAGAAGTGCCCATCGCTCGATCGGTGTTGACAATGTCACATTCAATTCTCGAGGGAAGGCCCTTGTCGAGAGTCAACTCGGCCTCGGAGATCAACTTGTTGTCGAGTCGAACGTAAAGCTTGTGGTCTTGCTTTCGGACGTTAAAAGTAGCCACACCAGGTCGGAGCTTGTGGGCTGGAGTCAGGAGAAGAGACAGGTCAATGTTGGCCGTCTTGTTTGTTCGCAAGTCGTCACGCATCTTGAGCACCTCAACGTGACCAACCATCTCGTTGATGGTGCGGAAACCAAGCTGAGCCATGATGGCTCGGAGCTCGTTGGCGACATAGTAGAAGAAGTTAATGACGTGCTCAGGAGTTCCCTGGAACTTCTTCCGCAACTCTGGATCTTGAGTGGCGATTCCGACAGGGCAAGTGTTCAAGTGGCACTTGCGCATAAAGACGCAGCCCATGGCAATAAGAGGAGCAGTAGCGAAGCCCCATTCTTCAGCACCAAGGAGACAGGCCAAAGCGACATCGCGACCAGTCTTGAGCTGACCATCAGTCTGGACAACCACACGACCACGAAGGTCGTTAAGAACCAGAGTCTGATGAGTCTCAGCCAGACCAAGCTCCCAGGGGAGACCAGCGTACTTGATACCGGTCCATCGAGAGGCACCAGTACCGCCGTCGTGACCAGAGATGAGGATGTGGTCCGCCTTAGCCTTGGCGACACCAGAGGCGACAATGCCCACGCCAACCTCGGAAACCAGCTTGACGGAGACTCGTGATCGAGGGCTAGAGCACTTCAGATCGTAGATCAGCTGTTTAAGATCCTCGATGGAGTAAATATCGTGGTGGGGAGGGGGCGAGATAAGGCCGACACCAGGGGTAGAGTGACGGGTGCGAGCAATCGACTTGGAGACCTTGTGGCCAGGAAGCTCACCACCCTCACCAGGCTTGGCACCCTGAGCCATTTTGATCTGAAGCTCGTCAGAGTCGGCGAGGTAAGCAGAGGTAACACCGAAACGACCAGAGGCGATTTGCTTGATGGCACTGCGCATGGTGTCACCATTGGGAAGACGCTGGGACCGCTCTGGGTCCTCACCACCCTCACCAGTGTTGGACTTGCCGCCAAGTCGGTTCATGGCGACAGCGAGGGTAGAGTGAGACTCCATAGAGATTGAACCGTAAGACATGGCGCCAGTGCAGAAGCGGCGGACGATATCAGTCCAGGGCTCAACCTGGTCAATGGGGACGGGTGTGCAGTCTTCGAATTTGAAGTCAAGCAGGCCACGTAAAGTGCAGTTCTTGATCTGCTCATACTCAGAGCGTGAGTAGGCTTCGTAGGACTTGTCGTTCTTGGTTCGAACAGCATCCTGGATGTTGGCGATCGAAGTAGGATCGTTGACGTGAGGCTCGCCGCCGTCACGCCAATGGTACTCGCCAGACTCAGGAAGACCACCAGGGCCGATAGTGGATCGACTAGGGAAACCACGCTCGTGGAAGCGGAAGCAATCCTCGGCAATTAGCTCAAAGGTCAGACCCTGAATACGCGAGGCAGTTCCCTTGAAGCATCGCTCAATGACACTTTCGTCGAGGCCAAGAGCTTCAAAGATCTGAGCACCCTTGTACGAAGCAAGAGTTGAAATACCCATCTTGCTCATGACCTTGAGGATACCACCGTCGCAAGAGTGCTTGTAGTTGTGGATGAGTGCCTCATCACTTAACTTCTTCTTGATAAGACCCTCGCGGTTCAGCTTGAGAATACACTCCATGGCGAGGTAGGGGTTTACGGCATCGGCACCATAACCAAGGAGCACACACATGTGGTGGACCTCACGAGCCTCAGCAGTCTCAACGACAAGGGCAGCCATTGATCGCCACTTGTTGCTGACAAGGTGGTGGTGCACCATGGCAGAAGCCAGCACGGCAGAGACAGGGACACGATCGGCGGAGGTATTGCGGTCAGAGAGGACAATGATACGGTCGCGAGCCTCAATGGCAGCGGTGGCCTCGTCGCAAATTCTGTCAAGGTGGTTGATATAGCCTTGGACGCCCTGGGTCTTGGGAAAGGTCAAATCAATTACCTTGACGGTCCAGGCGGAGTAAGTGTTGGACATGTTCTTGATGGCATTAAACTCCTGGATGGAGAGGATAGGGCTGGGAAGCAAAAGGCGTCCACACTGGGAAGGGTCCATCTCCAGCAGGTTACCCTGAGGGCCAACATAGCACTCCAAGGACATGACAATGGACTCTCGGATGGGATCAATAGGAGGGTTGGTGACCTGAGCAAAAAGCTGTCGGAAGTAGTCATAGAGCAGACGAGGGGCCTGGGTCAAGCATGCCAAGGGGGCATCGTTACCCATGGAACCAAGAGCTTCCTTCTCGTCGGCAGCCATAGGGGCAAGGAGTAAGCTAACCTGCTCGTGAGTGTAGCCGAACGACAGCAGAAGAGGATCGGCCTGGAGAGCCTTGTCGTCCAGTTTGGGCGCAAGATCAAGAGCCTGTTCCATGGTCTCGAGAACCTTAGGCAATGTAATCAATTCGCTATCGAGCCAGGCCCGGAAGTCGTGCCGACTAGCAACAGCCTCCTTCAACTCCTTGTCGTCAATGATACGGCCGGCCTGGGTGTCAACCAGCAGCATGCGACCCGGCTGAAGACGACCCTTTTGGATAATAGTTTCGGGTTCAACGGGAATAGTACCGACTTCGGAGGCGCAGATGATACGATCATCATCCATAACGTAGAAACGACAAGGCCGAAGACCATTTCGGTCAAGGTTGGCACCGCAGTACCGGCCATCGGCAAACGTGAAAAGAGCTGGACCATCCCAAGGCTCCATCTGGCAAGCGGCCCATTCGTAGAATGCAGCCTTTTTGGGATCCATGTGTTGGTTGCCTTGCCAAGCTTCGGGGACCATGAGCATGACAGCCTCAGGGAGGGAGAGGACACCGTTGATGGTCAAAAGCTCAAGAACGTTGTCAAAAGCAGCTGAGTCAGAGCCACCATCCTCAACGACGGGGTACATCTGCTCGAGCTCCTCCTTGAAGATGTCGGATTGCATCACACCCTCACGAGCGCGCATCCAGTTCTTGTTGCCTCGCAACGTGTTGATTTCACCATTATGAGCAGCCCATCGCAAGGGCTGAGCGCGGTCCCAAGAGGGGAAGGTGTTCGTCGAGAACCGAGAGTGAACAAGGGCAAAGTGTGCCTCGTAGTCGGCGTTGACAAGATCGTGGTAGTAGGAGTAGACCTGCACTGGAGCAAGCTGACCCTTGTACACAATGTTCTTGTTGGAAAGGGAGCAGATGTAGAACCAGTTGTGTAAGCCAATGCTCTGGGTAGCGCGCTTTCGGAGAATGTAGAGTTGTCTTTCAAAGAGACGATCGTCGAATTGCTCAGGGTCGGTCATCTCCGGAGCAACTCCAGCGCCATAGGCCGAGGTAAGGACGACGAATGGTTGGAGGATGATGGGCTCACGCGACTTGGCGGCGGGTCCAAGAAGAGTCGAGTCGACAGGAGGCCGTCGCCATCCCAAGACTCGGAGGCCCAACGAGTCGGCAACATCTTCCAGCTGCCTCTTGGACTCGTCAAGAGTCTCCTCGTCGGGCTTGAAGAACAGGTTTCCCACGGCATACTGTCCCAAAGGAGGCAACTTGATGTCCTCCTCCTTTTCAAAGTTCTTGATAAAGAATCGGTGGGGAATGGATGTCATGACACCAGCGCCATCACCATCTCGAGCATCGGAACCCACAGCACCGCGGTGGGTCATGTTGCAAAGGAGGTTTCGCGCTGTGCTGGGTCAGTGTCCATTTCAAGCAGCTCTTGGATAAATCAATACTCACCATCGCTGACAATCTTGTGGCTAGGCTTGCCCTTGATGTGGCTTGTAGCGTGTTAGCGATGTCGTGGCAACCTGTCTTGTCTTTGAGCAGAACTCACCAGGCAAAGCCTACACCGCAAGCATCCTTCTCTAGAGAAGGGTCATACAGACCCTGCTTCACGGGCAAGGCACCAGCCCAGGAGCCATTGTTCTCAGTTTGATATTCGTAAGGCGTATATCCTTGTTGCTCGGATTCAATATGGATCTGTCGGTCGTCGAAGTCCTCGTTTAGGCCCATGCTAGGCGAGGATACGGACCGGGGCTAGGTGGGGTTAGGTGGAGATGGCGGGGGATCGAATCGCGGGGCAGTTCTTGGGAGCAGCAGTAGCCACTCTTGCGGAGATCTGCTATTTATAATTAGCAAGGGTAAAACAAGAGAATGAAAGCAGCGATAGGCCTGCTTCAACTGTGTTGTGATGGCGAGGAGAGGGTTCCGAGTTGCTTGATGATGTTCCTAAGGCTTCCGAAGCCCCGCCGAGCTATCCCGAAGGTGATTTTCTGGAGGGGTGTGGGGTTGAAAAGTTGAAAAGACCATCCCGGCCTCGGGCGTAGGGCAATTGGCGCTGATAAGATAAACCTCAGGATGAACTCAATCAAGTCCAACCCCCGCTTGACCACGACTGTAGATGCCGCCATGAAGGCTCTGTTTGGTGGAGTGTATGGAATCGCTGGCAAAAGCTTGTACTGGGACACGTGTTTCTACCGACACGCATCATTGTTGCAGCTGTCCGCTATCCACTGAATCTTTTCCAGGGATGTGCAAGACCAGGCAAGACCAGTTCACACAGCTGCGTCAACCAAGCTCTGAAATGCCAGCTCGTCTGCGCCATGACCCGTAACGTGGACCAAGGCTGTGGTGCTCTCGGTGGTGTCCCGGGCGGGCCCCCTTGCCCTGGCGTAACAAGGTGGGATGTTGTAAAACGAAAGAGCCAATAATGGCCCTCGCAATGCCAACCAGCGCATGCGGCTAAGACAAGGGCCCTTCTGAGAAGGACGTCACCTCGGCGATGCCACAGCTTGTCGCACATGGTTTGAAGCGCCACATGCCAAAGCAGCCGCGCGACCGGAGAGATGCGTTGCTAGATTGGGGCGTGCTAGAGCATCGTTGTTGTCTTCTCGGCTGCGCAGCATGTGATTTCGGATACGTCGCCATTTCGGGTCTGTCGTTTGAAGCGACGGCCCGTTGTCGATTTCCAGAATCCGGTGTCGTCGCCATGACGCTGCGTCCATAATGGTAGGTGATATAGTAGCGAGCGGTCCAGGGCTGGTCCAGGCAATGGGGCAATGGAAGGCGTGGTGATCAAGTGCTCGACAATCAACTTACCAGGTATGCTTGACCCTCTTGAAGAAGAGTAGAGTCGTCAAGCCAGGGGTATCAAAAGGCGACTGGCTTGCAGTAGCAGTATAGGCACGTTGGATTCGAGGGAGAGGCGAACGCGAGAGGGCAGAGCAGTAGGTACGAAGAAAGAGGAGGCCGAGAGAAGAGAGGAAAATGGAGGGGGAGGGCAGCAGTCTTGCTTTTATGGAATGAGGGAGGATGGGAAATAGATGTCCGGAGCCGTCACCAGCTATCGGCAGCTCGTTTATTACCAGTGCCAGTGCAAGTCTCAACTTGCTGCCTGCTGGGGTCTATCTGTAGGTTCTGGTTCGAGTCAACCGACTGGGTCTGGGTCTTGGAGCAAGAAGCTTGAGCCAAGCCCCACGAAAGAAAATGGGCGACCAGGAAAAAAAATCCAATGGATCGGCTGCGGCGTACACAGAGGGGAAAGGTTGCCAGGGGGTGGTGTAGGATGAGGGTCCAGGCTGAGATGGAGGGCGTATGTACCGAATAGGTAGGGCAGTATGGAGTACGGAGTACAGATATGTGGAAGCAGCTCTCGCTCACACGGGGGAGAGACAGACGGCGGGGTGTGTGGGGGGCCGATGATGATGATGTTGATGGCTGGCTGTCGACGAACATTGGGGGGGTTGATGAGCATGGGTGCGACCACACAGAGAGATGGATGGGCATATGGACACATCAAAGTTGTGAGGAGAATGGCATATATCACATGGAAGACCCTACCACATTGTTCATCCTATCTGTGTCTTCCCCGTCAACCAAAACTTTGACTTGCTGATTGATCAAAGGGTAAAAGATAAAAGCCAGAACTCCTCCCATTGCGAGTCTTCGGCGTGCAGCCTCCCGACCCCGAGGTGGGCGCGCATACGCACCCTGCCCGTGGCCCGATTTACCCTGGTAGCCTGGTAGCCTGGCCGTTTTCCCCTTCGCAATATCCACTGGAACATCAATCAATCAACGGATCTCCAGGTAACTAACGGCCAGCAGAAGTGCATCCATCCGCAAGCAAATGAGCATCCAGGCATTTGCACGACGCTCCCCTCATTGACATGCCACCGATGTCTTCGGGCTAGGGGATACCGCTTCCCCAGCCAATTCCCTTTTGGTGGGCACTGGGAGTGAGGCGAAACAGCACATCTTTGCTAGACAGAGATGACACTAGAATATGCCGTGAATGTCAAAAGCTGCGACGAAACTGCCCCTCACTTTTCGATCTACACCGTACTAGTTAAGGGATGCGATCTGCCCAGCTACGTACTCGGTACATTATCTGATAGTCATGTACTCAACACTGCTTGCTGGCTCACCAGCAGCCCACTCAGATTATTGATGACATATCGCATTGTCTCTCGTTTTCCAGAGGAAAATGCTCATCCTGGTGTCTACCAAGGTGTTTTCCTCCCATGCATTTACACCCAGCCGTGCCAGTCTGGTTACTGATGCCTCTGCTATTCACCGACTCGCTTACACAGTGGAAACGCACACAAACGTTATGCGTGCTCCTTTGATTAAATTATATCCATGAATATAATTATTGCCTGATTCTGGTCTTTTCACCATTGACCTGTAACAGTATGGCTGTACCCCAGCAAAACATCGAGCGACACCCGCCAGCCTGTCAAGAGGTATGGCCAAACAACCTCAATTGCTTTTTGTCTAAACTACGCCGCCCTCATCTCCCCGGTTGGTTTTCTCTTTTCGCGCCGCTTTCCGCTCCTCTCCGCTTCTGCCTCCGCCTCCGCATTCATCTTAAACTAGATCTTAACCGACGCGAGGGATAGATATAGGACATCTCTTGTTACTCGGCCCAATCACGTTGTGTCTAATTTGGCGTTGCTGCCGCATATCTATCGCCAGCTCCCGAATCTGTGAATAGGTTTGCAACATGGTTCGTGTAAGAGAAATACGGCTGAGGGACGGAGACTTTGCCGCCAGCCCGTGGCACCCCACATCATCTGTTCAGACATGGATCAAGGGTCAAGGGCGCTACGCAACTGGGGTCTTGTTGGATACAGCGCCGAATGGCTGGAAGATGCTGGGAATCCATGCGACGCCGCTGGAACGTTAAACCTCGCTGTGCAGGGATCAGCTACAACCTCTCAACTTGCGACACCAATCACGGCCCGTCATTTTCAAAGCCGATGTCGCGCCCACGTTGCTCGCCTTTGGAACGAGCCTACAGAAGGGCTGCGATGAGCCATCCCGTAGCCCTTTGGGCCTGGGGATGGGGACCGCGGGGGAGCTAGAGGCGAGTCTGATTCGTTCGCGACCCCCAAACTTGAAGCCATCTCGCATCGCTGTCTGTATCTACAGCTGGACGTTGCATCTGCTGCGCGTTGGCCGCGAGATTTGAGATGTGATTTCCGCGAGTCACACAGTCGGACGACCAAACCATCCTCCGCCGCCACGTCCCTACGTACATGCGACGGATTGCTACGCTCTCGTTTGTACTTCAAATCCGCTGGAGGGGTTGGATGTCACACAAGGCTGGATATTGAAGTTTTCCGGGGCTGACAAAATACTAGGGTCTTCAAACTGCAGACGTGTTTAGTTCTGGCTACGATCTTCAATGCTGTGTTTGCCAATCCTGTAATTGCCAGCGGGCGTCGTCGACACACAATGCAGACATCAATTTGAGCAGAGAAGCATCCCTCGTCGTTGGGCATTGCCACCGACCAAGCCGAGAATCGCCTCCGGACCACCCAGCATGGAGTTTGCTATGGAGATTAATCCCTCTCTTGGGGTAGGGGGCTTTCGGAATGTTTGCGAGACTCGCCGAGCTCAATCAAGAGTTGAAGACGGTCTTCATCACCACCACCCCATTATCGCACAGTCACAGAATGGACAACATAAAACAAGAGGAGGCGACCAATCACAGGCCTATTCATGTGCTGGCTGTCGTTCCTTATCTCGAACCAACCAACGGCGCCCGTCGCTTGCGGCATCTGGACACTAAAACGTAGCCAAGGGTACAGATCGCCTAGCGCTGTCACTAGTCGACGCCATCGCGCAGATGCACATGTGTCTCACTACGCCTCGGGAGTCCCTGCGAGGTTCTGCGAGGTTGTTGCAGACCTGCATTGAAGACGTCACTCGTTTTGGAAATATGAGCCGGTGCATGGCCGAGGAACAATGCACATAGCCTCCATGTCCCTTGGCTGGTTATTCGGCCTGCCACGGCCAGCTGGCACGGGTTTCACTCCAAGTTGCCCCAGAGGTAATATGGGATTATAGCCTCTCTACTGAGTGTCGAGGCCTTGACCTTCTTCAACCATGACCGAACCTCCATCTTGTGGATACGTGCACAACGTGATTTCTCCTCCACGGCTTGGTCGCATTGCAGGAGGGAGGTTTGGGGCACAGACAACATGGTATCTGCGCCGTGTTCCCTAGCGCGGGCGCTCCAGTTGCTTATCTCTGGGCACTGACATGCTAACGGCGGCCAAATGGATGCCGACAACAGCTCAAATCAAGTCGAGACATTATAAATACCGAAGAGTGCAACTGGTCGGGCGGAGCCTGTGGTCCTACAGGAATGGGGCCGAGTTCGGCGGTGCTAACGTACGGTCCGCATTTTACGGTGCTTGTCGCGGATTTGCGGAGCCTCATAGACCGAGACCAAGTGTCCAACCTAACGCGCCAGCGGTTCCAGCTCTCGAATCCCGACGACCCCAACCTCACTACGTCCCACGGAGCATTACCGACGGTCGACAAAGGGTGCAAGCTGCGGGTTCCTTTGGCCAGGCCTCGGCGGCATCCACCGCGTCTTGCTCTGTCTGCTCACTCCGACGACGCCGACCCGACTTCTCCCGAAGCGCAATTCGAATACCGTTTCCAGGCTTTCTCTTAATAACAACCATAGTACCCTTCTTTGCAGAAGGCCCTAACGCAAGAAGCCAGGAGCGGAAGTGATGTTGCGAGACTTTCTTACGGCGCAAGGGCCGAGATACCCGGTCATCGGACGAGTTTCGAGTTACCTCAGAGAGTGAATAAACCACCTGCCTTTACCATATCCCTTCTCCCGCCTTGCACCAGGATCAGGAATAACGCTGGCAAGGAAATCTTTGAGCTCGGCTCCAGGCGGCGAGAAGCAAGATTGCAGTTTTGCAGGTGCGAGAGTCGCATTGGTAGTCTGGTTTTCATTCCCAGAAACACGAGCCCAGAACTTAGTGTCGAGCCATAATCTGCCCACATCACCTCGTCTGCCGACCCAGCCGCTGAAATTCGGTTCAACCCTATTTGGAGGAAAATCCGTGAACCGTTGAGCTTGACACTCCCATTTTCGTAGTCCCTGCGCCCATCAATCGGTTCGCAAACGATCTGTGGATGTGTACGGAGTAACTTAATGGCCATAGCAATGCATCAGTGTTTGAACGCGCGTGTGGTATCTTGGCAAGGCGGCAATAAGCGCGATATCGCGCCTGTCGCGTGAGTGAAGCACCCCGCCAAGTGTTGTCGTGGAAATGGACTCCAACATCCTAAACAGTAAAGCTACATCAACCAACAGGACGCTGAACGCGTTCTGGAGCTAATTCTCATGTTTACCACACTACCAGACTTTACTCCGCGAGATGTAGGATTCCTCGGTTCTACTCTGACTTCGTCGCTAATATAACTCAGTCGCATTCTCTATGGTATAGGTCTTCTCGTAGCCCATATACCCCACCTGGGGTCCTCGACGACTTGCCAGGGGATGCGCATCACCAGCAACATGGCGCAAATCAGTCGCGCCAGCGTGGCAAGCTCATTGAGCGCTCGGCCCTCGCACGACTCGCCGCAGATGAGCAATACATGCAGCGGCGGCGATTGAATGTACAGAACTACGGCAGTGGCTGGTTGAAACCGCCGGGCGTCCCCAAAACGCTTCATCAGATGCGAGAGGAGAAGCGTGAACAAGAGGAACATCAAGAGGCCATGCGTCGAGAACAAGTGGCCCAGGAACTGGCCGAGGCTGAGGCGGAGGGTATGCCTGATGACGGTACAATAGACGACGTACAGCTTGACGGCGCTCAAGACCTGGACGACGAGATTCCAGACGCTGACGACGGATTCGGCTTCGGTGAGGACGATGACGAGAACGACGAAGACGAAGACGAGACCGAGGACGAGGACGAGGAGAATAACAATCAAGCTGGAGAAGAGACGGACG
This sequence comes from Fusarium staphyleae, assembly GCA_017140175.1. Classification (NCBI taxonomy): domain Eukaryota; kingdom Fungi; phylum Ascomycota; class Sordariomycetes; order Hypocreales; family Nectriaceae; genus Fusarium; species Fusarium staphyleae. Next base: position 69,554 of record JADDON010000457.1, read on the forward strand.
AGTCAGCGCTGAGAGAGGAACGGCAGAACGACCTCATGGCCGCTCGCATAAGGATGAATGATGATGCTTTCCGCGAAGCCCTCGTCCGCGGCGAGCCAGATGCAGAAGACATGTACGGTGATGCTGAAGAGCTTGAGGAGGAAGACAACGGCCATCTGCTTGATGAAGACGACTTTACGCACGAGGGCACAGACGATGGGCTCGGCATGGATATGGACATGGACGCTGACCTGGACGACGATGTGCCCGAGGCTGACAGCGGTGGCTACGAGCACACCGACTCCGAGGCCGACCTTACGAGCAGTGAAGAAGATGAAGACGACGACGACGACGATGACGCAGATGTCGATGTCAGCTTTGCACCTCGCTCAACTACGCTCCCGCCTCCGCTATCCCCAACATTCAACGCCCGTTCCAGCATATCGCATCCCCGCGCCAGCATGGATCTGAGCAACCTCCTCTCCCAGGACGGCAGCAGCTTCATGGCGAGCAGTCCGGCGGGACGGCGTGCCCGTCACGGCTAGTAGTAATGACTTGACGCGACACGACCCAAGAG
>JADDON010000458.1:0-50684 GCA_017140175.1 Fusarium staphyleae
ACGAAGCATCAAGCAACTCTCCGGGTCCTCCTCTTAGGTTCCCTCCACTTGTAACGATTCGTCACACCCGCACTGCCCGTTGCTACCTCAAGTACCAAGCAGAGTAGAACAGGTATTTCTAGGTTACAGCCTCGAAACGCTGAGCCTATCCGGTCTCTGTTTTTTCGACGTTCACTCTTAGTCGAAATTACGCCGCCTGCTTGTTCCGGTTGCCCTTCTCGTTCAAGCAAACGCTTTCTAACGTAGCAGAGTTGTTATATCTTTCCATTAGAAGCCTCTCTGCCTCGACCCGTACCGACGTTCGTGTACAAACCGACCCGGACGTTTTACTTCTCTTGAAGCCTTCGGCTCAACGAACACCTCTTTCCCAAACCCAGCCCGACCCGTTGTCCACGACTCGCAATTCGAGCGCAGCAAATACGACTCCCGATACCCTCATCTGTCGGGGGTTTTCGATTCACCACCTATCTTGCACAGTGGGTGCTCTGCGCCTCTCCCCGTGTGTGGAGGGGGTTGAGAGACATCTTCGGGCTCCCTTGTCCCCGAAGACATCCTTTACCTCAGTCGGTGACTCCAGGTGAAATACACCTTTGGTTCGCCACTTCTCGTCTTGTCTTCGAACGGTAGGCCTGTGCTCTACAGCTCACCTTGACATGACTCCCGCAGCTATCGTCGAGTCCAACGACATGGCCACATCCTCTACTTTCTCTTACGCACAAGCTGCGAAGGGACAGGGCGCGGTCCCTTCCTCGAATACCGATACTCCAACTGATGCAGTCGCCCCTGTGCAGGATGCTTCAGCTCCTGCTGCCGACGCATCTGACCCTGTAGCCGATATGAAGACGGCTACACCTGCTGCCGAGCAGGCCAATACCACCGAAGTCCCCGAAGCCCCTGAAAGCGTCGAGTCCCGTGCGGCTGCTCTTGAGAAGCAGGACTTTGATAGTGTTCCCGGGTCTGAGAGCGGAGATGCTCAATCAGTTTCAACACAAGAACAGCGGTCCGAGTCGAGGCGCGACGACGATGCTGGAAGGTTAGCTCGCCCATGGCGACGAAACGATAAGGCACCACGCTCATCAAGCAATACGACCCGCTCTGTTGATGAGCAAGACTCCCGAAAGGCCAGGAGAAGCAAGAAGGGCAAGGCATCCGAGAAGCAGTCCAACGACCAGGCGGCAGAGAAGGAGCAAGAAGCTGCCCCCGAGCCACCAAAGATCGAACTTTCCGAGGCGCCTATTCCTAGCGTCAATATTTGGCATCAGCGCAAGGAGGCTCAGGCATCCAAGACCAAGCCCGGTCCGACTCCCGCCGAGGCCACCGTGAACGGCACTTCTGGCCAGAAGGATGATGATAAGCCGGTGTCGAAACCTGCCGAGGAATCTACACCCGCCCCTTACACGAACGGCGTCAAACCGCAGCAGAAGGCAGTCAGTGCTGCTCGGCCCGAGCGAAACGGCCCTCGAGGTTCTCGGTCATCTGAGAAGGATGGCAAGGCGGGTGTGCCTCCGTCGGTAGAGGATGCCATTGCATGGCCTACTCCTGAGACTGCCATCACCTCCTATAAGGATGACAAGAAGAAGACGACCGAGAAGACCGTCGAAAAGTTGGACCGCTCCGACAAGGATTCCCAGGAAGATGGACAGTCCAAGTCTCGGCAAAAATGGGTGGCCTATGACTATGTCCCCACGGTCAGCTTCGAGACTCAGCTGCCCCAGATGCGTGGTTCCAAGCCTCGTGGTGGTGCCCGCAGCGGCCGAGATACCACTACAAGAGCCACCGTGAACGGCATCGCAGACAAGACGGCATCTGCTACATCTGTGAACAAGACCGGCGAGCTCAAGCCACGGGATACCAGCGCCGCCAACAGCGCCGTGGCTCAGCCCGCTGCTGCCAAAAGAGGATCCCTTGATGCCTCCAATGGTCAGAAGAAGGCCTCGGCAAACGCTGGCAGCGATAAGGCCAAGGACTCGACTACTCAGAATACGGTGAGTCGGACTTTCCAGTGGCGAAATTCACCGCTGTGATGCTCGTTACCCTATATTCCTTGCAATTCAAACAGCTAATATTTTCTCGCCTAGGAGACCGCTCAGGCTTCCCGCGATCGACCTGAGGGTCGCGGTGAGAGGGGCCGAGGTGGTTACCGCGGACGTGGTGCTCACCACGTCAACTCTCAAAGCCAACACCAGCACTCTTCCTCTGCCGGCGGTTTCCACAACCAAAGTAGCGGTGCCGGGCGAGCCCAGGGTCACTACAGTCCTCCTCTACGACAGGGGGCGCATGGCGGCATGTTTACGCCGCCTGCTCAGCGGGGCCGCGGAGGCCGCAATGGTGCTAACTACCACCGCATGTCTCTTCCTAATGGCACATCCCGCATGCCTGCTGTGCAGGCTCAGTTTGCACCGTATGACTACTCCATGGCGCCCATGGCTGGCATTCCTTTCCAGCCCCAGCCCTATTGGGATAACATGGTGATGCCCATGCTGAAAAGCCAGATTGAGTACTATTTCTCGATTGAGAATCTCTGCAAGGATATGTACCTTCGACAGCGCATGGATTCGCAGGGCTTTGTGCCGCTTCACTTCATCACTGCTTTCAAACGGATGCGGGATCTGTCCGCAGACATGAACCTCATTCGCGCCGTATGCGAGGACTCGGTTGAGGTTGACTACGTGATTGGCGAGGACGACTGTGAGCGACTTCGTCGCCGAGAGGATTGGCAGAAGTTTGTTCTGCCTCTGGACGACCGCGACGAGCTGGCGCGTAACAACGGCCCGGCACATGTGACATTCAAGAACCGGGTCTACAACTATGGCAATGGCCAGTTCAATGGCATCCCTCCTATACCATACGGCTCACATGCTTATCCCGCAAACCCTCATGACCCCTCTTTCCAACAGTACTTGGATAGCACACAAGCGGCACCAGTTGCCAATGGAACCTTTAACGGCAATGGTACCAGCCAGCTTTCTGCTGAAGTCCCCGATTTCTCGCCGTCAGGTGCTATTCCTCTGGTCGGTTTCGAGGGTGGAGCTCCTCAAATGGGCAAGACCGATGCCTCGGCGGAGCTGCTGAATGGCCATGCTGAGAATGCTGCATCCCTGACGAACGGCGTGCATACTGAGGGGGGTCAGGCTAATCAGTTGTAGGCATGTCTTCCAGAAATGGATATGACACCTATGGTGGTGAGGCTCAGCCAGGTGGGTGCTCCATGCTTGATGCATGGACGAGCGAGTTGATGTTATGCCCTATATCTGGGTCGATATGATTTACGCGTCCCAGAGTTAGGCAAATGTTTATGATTAGGGCCAACCCGAGAGTTGGGCAACAAAAATGGCATGGGCCATGTCCTTGTACCAGTTGCGAACTCATTTCCAAGGTTCACAAATCTTTGGTCAGAGCAAATGTATGGACATGTCAAAGAAATCTGCATTTTGCGGGGCTACTTGAAGCATGAAGAACCGGACCTGCATTATCACAGTTGAAACTGCTGCAGCCAAGGAAGGGTCGGGAATGAGTTGCTCGTGTCCTGAAATTGAGAGGACACGGATACGAGAGCCTCAAATATGATATGAGGTCTGCATTTCTTGGGAGTTCGATACGACGGAGGGCGATGAAAACGGGGTGCAGGGAGGACACAATCGGCAACAAAATTCTTCTATACCCTGTCCAGTGGAATGAGGATGGACGGTTGGCGTGGACGGTTGGCGTGGACTGGTGATGGGGCTTGGGAGGGGACGAGAGGGACGGCTCAAGGGCCAATCTACTTGGTTTCCAGGGCGTGTTCAAGGGAAGCTCTTTTTTTGTGAGATTTCGAAACTCGTCGACGATGCATTGGAAAGGTGTGCAGCAAAGTCTTTGAGGTCCGGCTCACGAGTCTTTCGATACCTGAGGCAGGACTGGAGACATGGAGGGAGAAGGAAAAGACATGGATGAAAGAAAAGTACATGCATGACATTGAGCTACGGCACACACGGATTTCTCGACTGCATTTTGAAGGGGTTAAAGGACGGTTTTTGGGGTTTTTGGTCGTTTCTTGGTTTTGGTTCTTGTTTTTCTTTTAACCACGTTTCGATGGATTTGATGACATCCCATGAATGGATGCTACTTAGATGGAACTCTCCAACCCTTGCTGAAAATGAGGCATTCGCGCCACAAAACTGTACAATAGTTTCCACCAAATGAGAAAAATAATAAAAAGTCGAGAAACTGCATCTCCTAACAACATGTCTTCTCTTGTACTCGGAGGAACTGTTTGGGGTTTCAGGATGCTTTTTGTTAGGGCTCACTAATGCAGCTCGGATTTGTTAGGCGAGGAGAGGGGGGAGAGGGGAAGAGGGGGCCATCATGAGGAGGCAGCCATCATCATGTTAGCGGGGTGGACGGCTTCAACCTAGAGTAAATCGGCCATGACAGCCACGGTTATTATGATGGGTGAGTTTTTGAGAGACATGACCCAATCTGGAAGCTTTAACTAATTTATTGGTTTATTGTCCTTGGCTCAGCTGTGGTTGGTTCCCCACCCAGGCTTTGTATTCCAGCGCAAGCTGACGGGTCCCCGAGAAGTCCAAGATAAGTAACTTTCAATTGGGACATGGAATTCGATGTCGAGGATTTGAGGCTGATGGACGAACAGTACCTAATTGGTCAGAGCCGCTCAAGAAGCGCGTATTGTACAGTAATTTTCATCACGGGGGAGGCGGGGCTGTATCAATTCACGTCACTACATGCAGGATCTATGTTAGTCTAACGTTAGTCAACTTGTCAACCTCCATCTCACAGTTGAACAACGACTTAATCACGTCTAATTCCATTAATCGCAATGTCCCACCACAAGATCTAGACGCGGTTCAAACCCCATCTCTGCGCTTCGCAGTCATATACGCAACATGACAAAAGATGAGCGGCGCGAATGGTGCAACCAGTGTTACCAAGGCGTCAGTGTTCAATGACTTGCCAGGCTTCGGACAGGGTTCCTCTACGTTTAGCTCGCCTGATCTTGACTTTACCTACCCAGTCAAAGGCAAGGTTTCGAGCATCACGATGAAGCCATCGTCAGACTCTTCACCGGCACCGAAGAAGCGCTGGGCCAGGGGCCGGTCCTTCGCGGCCGAAAGGGGAAATAGCAGGACAATACCTGCAGCAAGACCGTGCTCCAGCTACGTCAGTCGCCTCCGAGAGAACAAAGGAGTGTTTGCGGGATGGCGCTACGTTGCCGAGTTGCGGGGATTAGCGTTGGAGAAGCTTGCTGTGTTGGAGGCTCTCTTCCGGATGTGAAAACTCGTACAGTGAGTGCTCTTGCAAAGTTGGAGGAGGCTGATACGGACGCATACTGTACGCCTTGGGCTTTCTGCACAGCCAGATTCGTCAGATGCTGCGTTGTGTAGGCAGCATCCGTGTAAGTGGCCGTCATATGTATGGCGGCTCCTTGGAGAAGTGTCCAGAATAAGCCTTGGAAACCTCGATATGCCGATCTGATTCGCCATTGAGCTTTTTCCTCCCACGTGGGTCGCCAAGCTTGGCCGTCGACGAGCTAGGATTCTGACTAAAGATCTTCATACAGGGGGTTGGTTGACTCAAGGCTTCCTCGGGACCTCTTCCCGATTGACCATCGTACTGCTCAGGGTCAAGGTTACACGGGGACAGATGTTCAGCACCAGAGCAAAGCAGAACAGAATGCACAAACTTCTCCCGACTTCCCACGTCAAGAAATGATGAAGTTGAGTGCTGGTCTTCAGCTTTGACAACTCTACGGAGTACATAACCTAGTACGTATGTATAACCTCAAGTGGATTCCAAAGCAATCCCCGAGGCGAGTATATCCAGCATTGCGAATGTCGGTCGGGGGGAGGATGGCAAAACAAAGCATTCTTTTCAAAGACTCTTTCCACATTCCCCAATCTCACCATGGACATCCGGAGCCAACCTCCGCCTGGAGTCATGGGTGGAGGTGAGTGCAGCGTGTCGCGACGAGACGTACTGTTTCCTGACGTCAAGTGTATACAATCAGTGCATCCATGGTGGAGAAAAGTATAACTATCAGACAATGGCTCATAGGGACAGCAGTCATCGTGGTGCTTGATATAAAGGGCGAGGGTGCGCTCCTCTCCGAGAGGCATGCATCCCAAACAGCAGCGTCCTCAGGTCCAGGCACAACGACATCCCCAAAATGGACTCACTCTCGAGAGCCGTATCTGCTTTGACGGTCAAGCCTGAACCCGTGGATGAGAGGCAAGAGCCCCCCTACATCAACGAATGGGGCTACGTCGACTTCAAGGTTGGGGATCAGGAGAACCCACGGAACTGGTCCATTACACGAAGATGGATCATCACCGTTATCGCGGTATTCCTCGCCATGAATGGCAACTTTGCCTCGAGCATCTTTTCGGGGAGCATCGACTCTGTCGTCCAAGAGTACCGAGTCTCCGAAACCGCGGCCGCCCTGACAACCACTCTCTTCCTCCTCGGCTTCTGTGCTGGGCCCTTTGTCTTTGCGCCTCTCTCCGAGTTCTACGGCCGACGATGGATCTTCCACATCACTTTCGTAGCCTACATGGGCTTTAACTTTCTCTGCGCCTTCCCACCCAGCTTTGCTGGACTTTTGGTCGGCAGATTCCTCGCCGGCACCTTCATCTCGGCGCCGCTGAGCACGACTCCCGGCGTCTTGGTTGATCTCTGGGATCCCATTGAGCGAGGAAATGCCACTGGAATCTTCAGCCTGGCGTCGTGGATCGGCCCCTCCCTGGGCCCTGTCGTCTCCGGGTTCGTACAGCTCAAGAAGGATTGGAGATGGGGCATGTACTCTGTCATCTGGCTTGGTGCCTTAACACTCGGCCTCATGTTCATGATGCCCGAGACGCACAGTCCCACCATTCTCGCCAAGAAGGCAGAGCGTGCTCGGAAGTCTGGCATTCCCAACTACGAACGTGTACAGACTGAGGGCGAGGCCAACAAGCCCAAGCTACAGCATGTATACAAGCTGGCGCTCACCCGTCCCTGGATCCTCATGTTCGACCTCATCTCCCTCCTGTGCTCCATCTACACTTGCATCGTCTTTACCCTGCAGTTCATGCTCTTCAGCATCTACCCCATCGTCTTCCAGGAGATGAGGGGTTGGAACTATGGCGTTTCACAGCTGCCCCTGCTCGGGCAGGTCGCCGGCGCCTTTCTCGGCGCCAGCTACATCTTTGTCGATAGCGAGCGGCGGAGGAGCAACAAGGACGCGGCTGGTAAGCAGCTGCTGCCAGAAGATCGTCTATTGATGGCCTTAGTTGGAGGTGTTGGGTTTCCCATCGCCATGTTCTGGCTCGCCTGGTCATCGCAGTACAAGCAAGTCCCATCTGCCCCTTCGGACTGAGCCCTCACACTAACCCTTCGACAGCGAGGTTCCTTGGATCGTGCCGACTCTCGCTGGTACATTCCTCTCGGCCTCCCTGATGCTCGTCTACGTCGCCATCATCAACTACCTCACAGACACGTACGCCGAGTACGCAGCCTCTGTCATCGCCGCCAACACCGTGGCCCGATCCGCAGGCAGTGCCGCCGCACCTCTGTTCACGACACAAATGTTCACGGCGCTCGGCGTCGGCGGCGGAGGCTCTCTCATCGGAGGACTTGCTACCCTGCTGGCGTTCATCCCGTTTGCATTCTTCTGGTACGGCGCTCGCATCCGCAAGAAGAGCAAGTACGCGCTTGTCGAGCCCGACCAGATGGCAAAAGTGGATGAGGAGGCGGACCCTACCGACTATGGTGTCGAGCCCGATGAGACGCAGCACGCGGGAGAACTCTCGCGGAACGCGACCCGCGAGGAAGCTGGGGAGCACGACCCATGAAGGTATAATTCTGGATTATTTCTACAGATTTGACATTTGATCTTGCAGCATTCCGCGTTATGGTTACATCTTGTTAGGCAATGTGTATATGACGGGCATGTGTTATCTGGAAAGGAGTTGATCAGCAAGAGATTACATGTACTGGGAAGTAGACGGAGGGAGAGTTTACCCTATACCCCGGCTTGAATTGTAGAGTTTATTACGGAGTACGCTTTTCGAACCTAGGTTAAGAGTTGGTTATGAATCAGTCCATACATGCCACCCTACAGAGACCCCCAACACTGGATCAAAACTCTAGGCTCAGTAATCTGCCAGAAGTCGTGGCTGATGCAAGCTTGGTTGTGTGGCTAGGCAGTCATCGAATACAGTCAGCGGACTTGAACGCCAGACGTGACATGAAGAAGGGTGTTGGCCACGTTGTTTGGGGCATCCTCAATATGCTATTTGCTGGGTTTCACAGATGACGGGGTACTTGTTTTGGAAATGACAACTCATACCAAGTGGCGGCTTTGGAGGTGCGTGCATCCCCTGACCATCAGTTAGGTTGACACGGCAGCACGGGTATCTCATCCAACGTTAGGACTCGGTATGTACATGTACTACAGAGCCTCACTGACAGATTCAGGGAGAGCAGCTAATAAGCCCTAATAAGTCCGATGACGAAGACGAGACAGGTCAGGAGCCTCGCTTGGAAAGGTGCCCACCTCGTAAGTTAGTTAGTTAACTGACCAGACAATCAGCCTGGCTGAGCACATGAGGCTCACAGGGTTGACCCAGCTGCCCAGCTCCGTGGAGAGGAGGGAGGTATGCTGGACCTAGGTGAGCCTTGAAAAGATTGAAAGATGTGGCGCAGCTCGTAGTGCCCAGACCCAACCAAACCCCTGTCGGACAGCGTCAGCGCCATGTCTACCTTACTCAGGACCCCTCCTCATTACGTCGTTGGTCTTTGCCCCGCCTACGTAGGCTGCTCGCCCTGTCTGTTTGTCTCTCGAGAGGGCCGACAGCGATGGAGCTGTTAAGGTAGTCAACCTACGATAGCGCCTTGGCCTACGGTAACAGGCTAGTAGCACTAACAGCCTGTGCCTTTTGCTAGCCTGTCCTGTCTAACTAGTCTGTACCTGTAAGCAGGGAAGGCAGTGCTTCCATTGCTGCCTTCCATCTTTCGTTGATGCCCATCCAGCTCCAGGTTCGCCGCTGCCGCTTTGCACCTGCCGACTGAACCCACTTGTTTTTACCACCTTCCAACCCAACTCCCTTCCCCTTGGCTGCCCACTTTGTTCAGGACCTTGTTTTAGAGCCTGTGGCTGGTTTCTCCTACTATTTCTTTTCTTCCTTCATCTACTCCCCCGGCACTCTTCTATCCTCTTCTTCCTTACATCGTGTGAGTGAAGAGTGAAGTAAAACCGATACATCGCAATATACACCATCTACGTCACTCAGCTACGTTTGGTTCTATCTATAGCCAGGCATCAATCACATACATTTTACAGCATACACCCGCCGGAAAACCGCATCATCACCGGATAGCGACAGAAACCACGCAAGCTTCCCCATGGCAAACTACGACCCGTACGAGGGGGGCTACTCTCGCCGCTATGTGCGAGAGGAACGTCGGGACCGAGACGATCCCCGCTATCTCGACCCCAGAGACTCATTCAACTCCAAGTCACATTCTAACCGAGATCTCGTACCCCGCGCCCGAGAGGACAGCGACCTTACAGTAGAAGAGGTTCGCCGCGATTTCCCCCCTCCAAGTGGTCGCGATATCCGCCGCGCCCGATCCGCTGGCCCTGACTATTACGAGGAGGAGTACGAGTACCGCCGCGGACACGATCCTCGCTACGATCGTGACTATGACCGCCGTTCCCGCAAGGGACCATCCAGCTCATACTATGACGACGACGACCGCAAGCACAAATCCAAGAGCGGCATGTCCAAGAATGAGAAAATCATTGCAGCTTTTGCGGGCGCCGCCCTTGCTGTGACCGGTAAGGAGCTTTACGACCGCCGCGAAGCCAAGGAAGACGGCACCGACGTTCAGCGCAACCCTCTTTCCACTGCCGCCCTCGCTGGTGTTGGTGCCCTTGCTGCTTACCAGGGCGCTCAGTTTTACAACAAGAAGCAAGCCAAGACGGACCAAAAGGCCAATATGATCCTTGCTCGCGGACGCGACGGTTATTACAGCGATTACTACTCCGACGAGGACGAGGGGCCCAAGGAGAAGAAGGGCCACAAGAACTTCCTCGAGAGCGCCATTGCTGCGACTGGCCTGGGAGCTGCCGTCAAGACCCTAACTGGCGGCGGAGATGATCGTCGTTCTGATACCAGGAGCCGTCACGGAGGCAGCCCTTCTAGTGACCGATCTCGTTCCCACGGTGCTGGCGGCGGCGGCGCTAACAAGATTCAGAAGGCCGCCATGGCCTCGCTTCTTGCTGGTGCTACAGAGGCCTTCCGTGTTTCCAAAGAGCCTGGAGGCTGGAAAGGTGAGAAAACGAAGCGCATTCTCACAGCGGCGGCTGGTGCGGCTGCCGTCGATACAGCAACCGATGACAAGGGAGGAAAGCTTGGTCTCGCAGAGTCCGTCATTGGTGGCTTGGTCGGTAACCGTTTGATTCGCGGATCAAGGAACGACATCGAGGAGGACCGCAACACGGGCCGTAGCCGCTCTCGCTCCCGCGCTCGATCCAAGTCTCGAAGCGGCAACGGTGGTGGGGCAAGCGGCCTTGCCGCCCTTGCAACCGCCGGTCTGGGTGCATTTGGAGCTAAGAAGGCTTTGGATCATTCACGATCGCGGAGCCGCAGCCGAAGAGGCAGACATGATTCGTACAGCCCTTCCCCAGACCGACGTCGCCAGCGCAGCAGAAGCCGCAGCGTCGTCGATAAGGCCCGCAATAGCCTGGCCAAACTCGGTCTGGGCGCCGGCGCCGGCGCCACGGCCGTAGATGACTACCGTCGCCGGGAGCAGGACGAATTCAGCGACCGGGGTGGTCCTCGCCGCCGATACTCTGATGACTTTTACGAAGACGACCGCCGATACGGCAACAGCCGAGACTACTATGATGATGAACGCTCAGCGCGAGGCAAGCCAAAGGACCGGTCTCGCCGAAAGGGAGGCTATTCATCATCGGAATCCGACCTGGGAGATTCCGACGAGGATGAGAAGCGGGCGAAGAAAATGAGAGGTAAGCAAGTTGTCACCACTGGCCTAGCGGCCGTGGCCACCATCCACGCAGCGCACGAGGTCTATTCAAGTATGGAGAAGAGGAATGCACGACACAAGGCGGTCAAGCAAGGACGTCTTAGTGAGGCCGAGGCCAAGAAGCTCAAGACCAAGGCGATTATGCAAGATGCCGCCTCAGTTGGTATTGCCGCCCTAGGCATCAAGGGTGCCATCTCGGAGATGAAGGAAGCCAAGCACTTGACAGCTGAGTGCAAAGAATTCCAGCAGGAGAAGGCCCGCCGCCACGAGAGGCGTCTGCAGAAACGCATGCAACAGAATGCCAATGGTAGGAAGAGGGCAGACAGTTGGGCACCGTCATCTCGTGGGTATGACTCGGACAGCGAGTACGACCAGTATGACCCGCGAGACTATGGGAGGGATCCCTACAGAGGAAACACCTATGCGGCAGAGCCGTATGGGACAGATTCTTACAGGAGAGATCCCTATACCGGCGGTCCGTTACCAGTCCCTCCGACTTCTCGAGAGACATGGCAGTGAGAATATCTGAACCTGGTACAGAGGGCAGCTTCTGGCCGAGGCTGATGTCTTGGCACTCTTGGTTGAAGCATCTCACGGCAATCAGCCTACTACATCTACAACACGTGCCGACACCGGCAATTGAAACTTATGACTTATGACGAGACGACGTTTAGCTCTTGAGAAACTTGAGCACAACACACGGCGCGCTATTGGATAAGGCAGGGTGGATGGCGAAGAGACAGGAAGAAGAAAGAGACCTCGTGACGATGTGACTTACTGCGCTGCGTGGCGCGTTCTTTTGCTGAATTTCCCCTGCATCAGATAGATGGAGCACATTCATGCTTGCTTTTTCTCCCAGACCATTCTCTCTACGACTCACACGTGTATCCAGAAGAAAGACTAATGCGAATGATTGTACTTAGATCGCCGATTTTGAGCCAGTGGTCCGATGCACGCGAGCACAAGCGTGAATCAGTTCGGCCTGTCCCGCAAAACAAGACCAGATTTCCCGGCACACCGGCACGATGCTATACGATTGGATAAGGACGGCTCAGGATTGCCGGAGCGATCTGACGATGGATGAGTGGAGCAGGGTCTGGACAGGAAGAGGAAGAGGAGGGTCGGTCTGAGGAGAATTGCTAATGAATCTCGTGATGGCATGCACCATGATGATGGGGTGGGAACGTTTGGCAGGCCGGGCTCGGGAAGCACGGCTGTGAGAAGGACGGGGGGGCGTGCAGATCGACACTCGGCCATTGGATGGACAAACAAGGAAGCGGAAATGGACACGGAGAGGCAACGGTCTAAGGGGCTTCAACAAAGGTAAGAGGAAGGGTTTCTTGGAGGTATTTGTCTTTTCTTTTGCGGGCTGCTTTTTCCCTCACTTCAGTTGTCAGGAAACAACTTGACATGCTACCATCTCTTGGATTTTGGATAGTTGGATTTGGCTTTTCCTGTATCCGTACCTAGAACAACTTAACGAATCACGACGGGTTACGACGGACTTATATATTACGAAACGGTCTGTAGGACCAGTCTCTCCGCCAAGCCTAGTCTCACGACTCGACCCTGTGCCTGTCGCTCGCAGGTTTACATAGTAAGCGCCGCCCTATTTGCTTCTAGAGGCTGCGGGTCCATACCCTGGGCCTTGGATCTTGGATCTTACACTGGCTTCGGTCCGGGGCTTGCCAAGACGTCATGGGCGGGCTGTTGACGTCATGCCGTGCTCTTCAACCCCTGGCCTCGCTTAGGTACATGTACGTAAGTAACGTACAACATCTCCCCCCCCTGATAACTCAGCCGCATGCAGACCTCGAAGCAGTTGGGTCTCCTGCGCTTAGTTAACTTATGCACAGCGACGAATAGAGAAATGGGCATGGGATGCGAGTTGGGGGAAATGGTATAATATTCTAAAACCCAAATTCGCTACGACAAGCACCGCCGAGGCTGGCACGCCTCCTGGCGCATATCAACACCACAACCATATAATAAGTGTACACACATACAGAGACACATCCCCACCAGCCTCAAGCGCCCGAGATGCCGCCGCCCGTCTGCTGCTTCCACTTCTGCGCCAGCGCCATGACATTCGACAGGTTCGCCGCCTGCTGGTCGTCGGCCGGGAACACGTAGTCGACGTACTCCTCCCACGAGTCGTCGTCGAGCTTCCTCCGCCGCTTCGTCTTTCGCGGCATCTGCTTCTGCACCGCCTCCACGTCCTCGGCCGACCCGTGCGTCCGCTCAAACGACAGCCACGCATTGAGTAGCGACACGCGCTCCTCCTTGAGGTCCTGGTCGCGCATGCTCTTGTGTGCCCGTCCGAACACCTTGCGCGCCCGCGCCTTGGCCTCCTCGCTGACAGCCTGCTCCTCGTCGCCCTCAACCTCTTCTTCTTCCTCGTGGGGTATGTTGATCTCGAAATGCGCGTAGCTGATCCACACCTTGACGTGGTCCGTCTTCTCCAGTAGTCGCTCGTAAAGATCCCGCGTGCGCTCGTACTCGCCCTCTTCCTCCTCAAAGTCGATGTATGCCTTCCACAGCAGCTCCGGCATGTCCAGCTGCTGCTGCTGGACTGCCAGCTCAAAGATGGCGCGCGTGCGGTCCAAGTCGTCTAGGCCGCGCTCGAGCTCGGCGAACTTGATCCATGTCTGGCAGTTGGCTGGGTTGTACTCGATGTGCTTTTCATACAGCGTGCGGCAGCGCACAAACTCAAATAGCTTGCGCTCCAGGTCCACATAGCCATTGAAAATCTTGTCCTTGGGGCACATACCAATGGCTCGGCCGAGCATCTTCCGCGCCGCAGTAAGCTCGCCCTGTCGGATCTCGAACTGCGCTGCCAGGAGCCAGATCTTGGCAAACGTAAACCTCTTGTGTGGGATCAATCCCAAGCATGTATTGTAAATCTGCCGCGTACGCTCCACGTCTCGGCCTTCCATCTCCTCCCATATAGCATAAAAGATCCAAAGGTAGATATACCGCCTCCAATGTCGCTTCTCCTGTGTTGGTGGTACCTGGGCCACGGCCCTCTCGTAGACGTCTCGGATGCGATCCACGTCCTGGGAAGACTCCTCGAGCTTTGCGTAATCGAACCAGGCGTCGTAGTTTTTGGGGTTCTCCTTAATCAGCTCCTCGTAGTAAACCCTCCTCTTCGACAACACCACATCCTCAACTCCGTCTTGGTCGCCAAACTGCTTCTCAAAAGTGGTGTATGCCTTGTGGAGGATCATCGCCTTTGATCGCGGGAGTCGGTCGAGAGCGTACTTGTATATTGAACGAGCGCGCTCGTACTCTTTCAACTTGGCCTCGAATCGGGCGTAGGCGATAAAGAGTTTCTCGTCGACGAATTCGTCGCCCAGTGCCTCCACTGCCTCCCCAAACACATCGCGCACCTGGTCGCTAGTCCCAAACTCCTCCTCAAACTTGGCCCATTTGATCCAGTTTCGAGGCTCTGGGTGGATTATGGTGAAGGTCCTGAAGATCTCGCGTGCTCGGTCGAACTCGCCATATCGCTTCTCGAGCTTGATGTATGCGCTCCATGCCGCCTCGTCCGGCTGCCACTGCATCCAGCGATCAAAGACTTGTCGAGTTCCAGGAACGTTTCCCAGCATCTCCTCCATGTAAACGTACTTGTACCAGAGCTTGTCGATTCGAGGTAGCCGTGCCACCGCGCGATCGAGCAGATTACGAGCGTGGTTGATGTTCCTCTCCTTCATCTCCGCCTCGATGTATCGAACCCATAGCTGGACATTGTTGGGGTGAGCATCGAGGGCGCGCTCAAAGATGGACCGCGCACGAGCGTACTCCTTCTGCTCGAGCTCCCACTGCGCATAGCGCATCCAGTTGTTCATATTGAGCCGATTTCGGCGCACATAGTCCTCGAACTCCTTGCGCTTCCTGCCCTGAAACTCGTGAAGCTCTTCCAGATCAGCGAACCGCTGAGTCGGCGCCTGAACGCCGCCTTCTTGCCGGTCAACAGCTTCTCGAAGCAGCTGCTCGGCGCTGATCTGGACGGGCGCGGCCGCCTTATTCTTGACCCTCGGGGGGCCCCTTGATGACTCCATGATGAGCGACGCGTATCTCTGCCAACCTGTTTAGAAGAGACACGAGACGGATACGTCGCAGAAGAGGAATTGGGAGTTGGGTGTGAAGATGGGAGGCGACGACAACAGTAACGCGACTGAGTAAAGGTCAAAAATTGGATTGTGGCTTTGCCGACAGCAAGGTGCAAAGTGGAACGCACGGACCAAGCTTTGCTGGTGTGGCGTGCCTCAGCCTCGCAGGCTGGCCAGGCAAATATTTGGTTTAAGCCCAGCGCCCTAACGTTAGTTGATTAGCGTCTCTCAACTTCGTCGCGACAATCACCCTGACCCATCAACATCGTCGATCTGCCACACGCCGCCATCATGTCGACAGTCGCAGAAGATCTGCTCAACGATTTCGGGAGCTCAGGCGACGAGGCTGATGAGGTTGAGAATGGTGGTCTCGTGCGAGAAGAGGAGGAGAATGGTGATCGCGACGCCATGGACGTGGATGGCGATGCCGCTGATAAGGACGAGGAGGGCGAGGAGAAGGACCTCAACGACCGGGAGGACGCCGAGGCGACAAAAGCCAAGATCGAAAAGATGCAGCTTGGTGCCGTCAAAGACGTTCGAAGCGTGGCCAGTTTGATGCAGACGCTGGAACCAATCCTCGAGGTTAGTACTGCTTCCCCCCACGCCGACTCGACGGCCGCGTCGTAATGGACGATTCGTTTACATCGGGTCTTTTGACGGACAGCCCTGACGTGTTACCTCGGACGCTACAGAAAATCGCATACTATCGATCACAAGCCGCGACCCAAAACACCAACCTCGGCAACATTGAGGACCATCCCGAGTACCACCTCTTGACGCAATCAAATAGCCTCTCGACCCAGATCGACGGCGAGGTGGTGTTGGTACACAAGTTTATCCGCGACCACTACTCGACACGATTCCCCGAGCTGGAACGACTGGTCACGACACCCCTCGAATATGCCAAGGTGGTGGCTATCCTGGGCAACGGCCCTTTAGATTCAGAGAGCATCAAGGCTCTGCAGACCTCGACCGACAATCCTTTGGGTATCAGCCTCAAGTCAGTCCTTGATGGACCATCACTCATGATCGTGACCGTGGAGGCAACAACATCCAAGGGCCACGAAATTACCCCAGAGGAACTACAGCGGGTCGTCAAAGCGTGCGAGATGGTTATCGCGCTCAACAAGGCCAAGCAGACATTAACCGAATACGTTCAGTCGCGCATGAACATATTTGCACCAAATCTGACAGCTCTCATCGGCTCGCTTACAGCAGCACAGCTCCTCAACGCGGCAGGCGGACTTACAGGTCTATCCAAGACACCCGCCTGCAACATTGCGTCTTGGGGTTCTAAAAAAAAGCAGTCGGGTTTGGCTACAAACATTGGCATCCGACAGCAGGGCTACGTCTTCAACTCAGAAATGATCAGAGGCATCCCCAGCGACCTAAAGAAGCAGGCCATGAGGATCGTCTCAGCCAAGCTTGTGCTAGCTGCTAGAGTCGACCGCATTCATTCGAGCCCAGACGGCTCTACGGGAGAGGAGCTCAAGTCATCGTGTCTCGAACGCCTGGAGAAGCTCACAGAGCCACCACCCAACAAAGGGCAGCGTGCACTTCCCGTACCGGATGACAAGCCTTCACGCAAGCGCGGTGGCCGACGTGCCCGCAAGGCAAAGGAGGCACTAGCCATGACTGACCTTCGTAAGGCGCAAAACCGCCTGGCTTTTGGCAAGGAGGAGAAGGAGGTCGGATACGGCACCGGCGAGTCAACTGTCGGTATGGGCATGATCGGACAGGCCAACGACGGCCGCATCCGTGGCATCCAGGTCGACCAGCGCACACGCGCCAAGCTCGGCGCCAAAAACAAGGGCTGGGGAGGAAACAGCACGGCGGGAGGTTCAGCTTCATCCATCGGCGGTTTCGGACAAGCATCCAGCATTGACCTGCGCGGTCGCGGCTTGCGCGCCTCGGGCGTGGGCAGCACAGTCGGGTCGGCGACCGGAACAGCATCGTCACTGGCATTCACGCCGGTCCAAGGTCTTGAGCTCGTGGACCCCAAGTTGCAGGCGGAGCTGAGCAAGAAGCGTAAGGCTGAGGAGGACCGGTGGTTCAAGGGCGGCACCTTCACCCAAGTCGGCGGTTCATCGGGTGCCGGTGGGTTCAAGGTCCCGGGGCTTCCGGCTGCCAAGCGGGTCGACACGGGGTCAACCAAAATGGGCCCTCCGCCGACACCCAAAAGGACATGAACTTGCGGGAGATAGACGGGCGAGCGGGGGATACATAACTAATTATGGGGATAAATGGGAGGGACTCTTTTTTTCTTGCATGGGATTGTGCAAATTGCACATGGGGAAGCCCAACTTTTGCATCATCGTGATGATGTATCTGTTCACCCTCCGAGGGTCATGCATGGGTTCGTTCGGAGGCGGTGCGGCACAAATCAAGGTTGCTCTTGAGCGCGCTGCATACAGCCGATAGAGCTACACCGAGCAACCATGATGGATCAATTGATGGAAGCGGGGGAACTGCGGCGAACAAGGCGTTTTGAGTCGGGATCTGCGCTCTCACAGAATGGAGAAGTATGTACTGTAGTTACTCCGTACCGGTACCGGTAGATGCTTTTGTTCAACTCGGGTCAGATAGATTCAAATCTCATTGCTTAGGAACCGGAAAGGGGCTCGGAATATGACGTGCAATGGAAATAGAACCGGGTTTGTCCATCCAAATGGGCCAAGCGGTTGCGGTGACGGTGACTGGTATCGCGCCCGGTGTGCTGTGCCAAAACCCAAGAATCGAGACAAACAAATCACAAATCTCGATCGATCGACGATGATCGACAAACAATTCCACGAACGTGACCTGTCAAGGCCGGAATTTCTCGAAGGATTGACCGACTTGTCAATCACGAGAGGTGGTGCCCGTTGGATCCCCAGCAGCGCTAGGGTCAGGGTCCCTAGGTTCCGGCGGACACGACAGCAAAGGGTATCCTCTCTCATCCAGGGTAGTTAGGTGGTCTTTTTGTGCAAGTCCCACGATGCTGGGCCCTGGTGTTTTCTACCTTGGCAGTAAGTGGTCTGTGGATACCTAGTCGGTAAACTCGACACGCAGCCCGCTCTGAGATTGAATACTTGGTGCGTGCTTCACCGCCAGGAGACGGCTGTTCCGGCGCATCGAGATGTGTGAAATAGCATGCAATAGCGAGCGAGTTCGTTCGCAGGTACAGCGGAGCAATAAGCTTGCGAAAATCACAGATCTGCTGCCGGATCGCCTGACCAGCGAATCTGTATCAAGCGTCCCTTGAGCCGACCATTGACCCAAGTGACACATCCCGTACCTGTCTGTACCCGTGATAGGCGACTGGGTAGAATCCCGATTCCATGGGAAAGGCCCCCGGGATTGCGTCTTCAAGGAACAGTTGCGGGGGTTGTGACAAGCGGGCACAATAAGGGTTCTTCCCCATTTGCCTGGACCCGGATCATCATGTTTTCCTACAGAGCCACCTCACCGGTAATGCGCGTGACATGTTGCGAGAGAATGACGTCGCGCCCTCGAGGTGAAACGCGGTCCCCGACTGACAAAGCAATGCGCGCCGCAAAACACAAGCGAAGGCTGAGCTAGACGAGAGAACGAGATAAGACGCTAATTGATATGACGTACGTATTGCCGTCTTGACTGAGCCAAAACATTGACCAGGGAAGGACAACGCTGAGGCTAGACCCGATTTAGCGTGTCTAGCGGCGCAACAGAAGAAAATGGAAGCACAGAAGACGATCGGACGAAGTAGCTCTATTACAGTCTGGAGACGGAGCAAAGAGCCCGAGTCTCACACTCTTCTCATAAAAATTAGTTACACAGTACTGCGTACATAGTACGTATGTCGATTGCCAGAAAAGAAGGAGCCCAAACGCCGGGGTTATTAGGTTAACCTAGAATAAAAAGGAGCGAGATTTAGGCAAAGCCCGTGCCCGTAGATGGCATGGGGCTGAGGATGAATGAACGTGTGACATCTCATGCGAAAAAGCTCATATCTGGCTTGACCATAGTTACTCCGTACAGAGTAGTAAGATGAGGACGAGAACAGGCAAAAGACAAATGTGGTGATCGATGCGTGGGCTGCCCGGAGATAACAAAGCAAAACCATCGTAATGCAGAGAGGGACTGTTCCCACCTAGCTTACCAGGGGACCTAAAAAGGGATCACCGGCAACTAACTAAGCAGACACCGTCTCGGCCGGTCATGCTGCCTACCCGCTCCGGGCGCCGGGCGACTGGTTTAGCGGATGGCCGGTTGCCGCCGCGTGCCTGAAAATCCATGCCCAAAGAAAGAGGGAAGCGACTTGGTTTCAGTGGTTGGATTCGGATATGTCTTAATTAAAGGGAGGGTGAGGCCGAAAGGAGCGACTCATCAAAAGAAGAAGAAGACAGCACCCGTCGTCTCCATCCATCTCCAATCTGAGCGGGTTTGTTATGGCATCGTGGTGATGGCGTCGTTAGAGACCCTTACCTTAGCCAGGTCAGGCGGGTAATTACTGTGCCCTTTGGTTCTTCCGGGCCGTCCTCTCCGGTGTCTGGTCTTGCGATACCCTACTGCCCTTGATTTCGGCCTTAAAAGTGAATTACGAATCATATCACCCTAACACCCTTAACTCGCAGCCGGTGCTGGGGCGGCGGGACCCTCACGAGCCACGCGGGCGGGACTGATGAGGCTGGCTAAGTTGCCAGGGCACTCAACCGGCGCAACTCCACACCGGCAAGGCCCAAAGTGCTCAAAAGCAGCCGATCCCCCGCCAAAACCGAGATCTAAAGTGAGCGTCGTTGACTCGCTCGATCCCGTTCGATCTTTCGATCTTTCGATCACCCTCAATGCGATCCAATGCCCTTTAACGTTATGCCGCCGCTATGAAGATGACCCCGCGGACCAGGAAATAGGACCCTGCTTGAGCCTGACTTTCCAAGGAACTTATTATGGAAGCTTTAGTCGTCTGCGTTACCCCTCCCATCCCTTCTCGCATCTTACTGGCTCTCAGACCTAGTAGCCCGCCAGAGCACTCACCCTCAGTTGTCGTTGAATCCGGATCCTTTCACTTGGGTTGTAGCCCAGTTTCGAAACGCTGTCGCGGCTGCACAGTGGTCGGATAAGCAAGACGCGTCCTCAAACAACCCGAAACTGCACAAAACGGCCCCAAGCTAACAATAGAGTGAGTGTATCCAGAGTCTGGCTCTTGGAAACTGACATGTATGTTGTTATCTGCCCAAACACAGCAAAGTACAGGGCCTGTTCAGCTCCATTCCTTGCCGTGTTCGCGGGACGATCAGTAGGAACAAACTAGGGATTTAAGGACCCTGGAGGGGATCATTCTGCCACGGGGTGCAGAAGAAGCTTCGTAGGAATTTTTGGCCCAAGGGGGCTGTGAGACGCAACTCAGTTCAAGCCGAGATTTGATGACGTGACAGCGACGAGAGAAATCTGCGCTCGATAGACACTGTAACAAGTGACAAAACCCCGATGCAGATGCTCATCTCATGGAGGGACCCTGAAAGCCGACCTCAAGGGTCCTAACAATGGGGGTGCGCGTCGTGGAACCTGGCTAAGCTTGGCTAGTAACCGGAGCAAAATGACCGCTGGCTTGTTAGAGGACAAGCCACAAGTTACAGCATCGTGAGTGAGCTTGCTGGAGTACGAATACCTGCTCGCCTGCACGCGGGAGTTTCGTAGCCATATCCACCACTGCACTGTTGCACCCTGGTCCAGGCTGGTAGGAAGCTAATATGAGGCGATGTTGTGTAGATTCAAGACTCAAAGGCAAGTTCTGAGATGAATCCTTAACGGATTGGGATAAAGGCCATTGCTCCGTACTGTCATGATAGGCCGCTAATGACCATGATTTGGTGCCATTTTTGTGCCCCTTGACAGAGTGACTTGGGCTGAGGAAAACCTATTATGTACTGTACCAAGTAAGCTCCCGTCGTTAGCGATTGCAGGGGTCAGGATGCATGCTCCTTTGAGGAACTGAGTTGGAGGCGCAGATAGAATTTCGAAACCTGCCGTCCGGAGCTCGCCCGGAGCTCAGTTATTGGTCGACAACGCCAATGGGCAACCTAATGAGACGAGACGTCTGAGGCATGCCATTCTGATGAACAGCGCGTGCGAGATTCATCAATCCACATTCGTCTTTTGATCTGTAGGAACTTTAAAACTCTGTCTATTTGTTTAGTCTATCCACAACTAACGTTGCGTTTAGATACCTCTCAGAACCCAGGATGCCTGGTGATAGTTCCAAGCGTTAGATGTTCGCTGACCGTTGCTATCGAATATGGGTGCTGGTGATGAGCGCGGAGCCGGGCGCTGGCCCAGGTAAAGAGCAGGCTAACCTGGCGTTGGATCTGTTCCCCACCTCAAGCCCACGTCTTTGCTCCCTTGATCGCATTTTGACCGATCTATCCGATTATTGGACGAGAGCCTCTTTCTCTCCCCATGTATATGGGACCCTTGGGGACGACCCTGGGAACGTTAGCGCCCAGGGTACGTACAGTACATACTGTCGTCCGCCTCCGCCCGTTCGCCACTCCCTGAGAAGTGCTGCTCTGAAGTCCAAGGGTAAGCTAGTCGCAAACTAGAGTCGGGGTGTTTGCAAGCCCCTGGTCAACCGTAAGTTGGCCCACAACTCCTCTCGGCGCCCGCAACCGGCGACGGGCCATGGGCAGCGACAAGGATGAGCCTGGCGCATATGCGGCCGGGGGATGTTCCCCAGACCAAGACCACTAGCAAGGCACAACTGCGACTCCTCTTGGGCCCTGAGAGTCCATGGGTGGTATTTGGGATCGGGGACGAGGTGCCTTTCAGAATCAACAAATCCGGGGCGCTATCACAATGACGAAGATGTTCGCTCAACCTCGTGGCCCTCTCGCGTACTGTAGACCTTTGGGGCGCATTGGCTCATGTGTTGGCGTTGAGCGCACATAGCACTGGGGCACTGGGGCAGCGGGGGAACACCAACATTGTGCGATAGGAACAGTATCTGTCAAGCCCGCACTACAACAGCACTTTACTCGCTCGCGTTTTTGATCAATATTTTTGAAATAAGAAGCCGACAAGTTACGGATACATACAACTGAACTTGAAAACGGGAAACGCTGGAGTTTCAATTGGGGGATGTGCAGGGTCCTGCTCCCGGACGAGACAGGAACAACCCTGTAACGTTATGAGCAGATGAAGAGAGTTTCTGTTGTGCTCCCTCAGCTTTCTGTGTCCTGGCTGAGTGTAAACGGTACTTGGGCATCGAGTCGTGGAATTGATGAGAATCGGACAATTGCCATGGCTCGATAAAGGTAGAGAGTCTCGGCCCTGGCTATTGAGCTGCTGCTTCAAGCTTGACGTCATCATGGTGCGATTTGAGGGGGTACACAGTCTCGGGGTTCTAAGTACCTCCCGTTCCAGCTCCGTTGATCCCGCTAGTCGTCATTGTGACGCTGAAAAGAACCCGGGGATCGAGATGAGGGTTGAATCAAGGGTCCAGGCTTTTCCGAGTGTGGATTCTGGGCTAATAACTACAGTATCCATTAAAATGCCTTCAGTTACTCGCAAGCCAACGTTGCTGTTCAAATGGCAACGCGACGCGCCGCAGTAAAACTCGACGCGGCCGAGTGCACGAATCTCGCCCGAGTGAGCTGTAGTACATACCGTTGTACTCTGGTTGGAGCATGATGACATTATTGACGATGTATGCCGAGGGGTTTGTTAGCAGGTCAGCAGGGCTACGATGTAAATACGTACGAAATACGTAGCCAGTACGTAGTTGCTGTATATGATCGGCTTGAGGGGTCAGAAAGAGTTGCGGCGCGTTGGGAGGTGCAGCGAGGCTGCCAGGGCTGCCAATACCCTTTACCCTTTGTTTGCTGCGCACGCTGAAGCGAAGAGATGATCGACATTGCCGGAGCGGAGGGTTTCGCGTGAAAGGTGAAGGGTACGGATCCTCGAATTATCGGGGCTTGCTGTCCGGACGCTCGTTGCGCTGAAAAGAGACCCCTGCTCGCCTTGTTTGCCCTGCCTGCCCTGGTCGCTGTGGTTGACCCCTGGCACTTTCCCTGACATTTGCTGCACCTTCCTTGCCCCGATCCTAGTAAACGCTCCACTAGTTGAAAACCCTGTGTGCTCGCATTTACTTTGGGATCCACGTAGCTACCCCCCTGCCCGCAGGCGGGCGACCCCACACCACCCGTATTGAGGCCCAGCCAACCAGACCCATCGGGTAGTGAGCGATTGGGAGTGGTCGCTCCTGCCCGCTGGCAGTGAGGGAGCGGGAGCTTGCTGATGACTCTCAGGGCAGGTGCCTCTTTGGAGACTTTCCCATGCCAGGGTGCCACAGTACGTACCTGAGCCCCTCAAGAAGGGACAGCTGGGCTCGCCCACACGCCACGCTACACCCCCCCAGAACCCTAAATCCAGGCTGGAGTCGTCCCCTAAAAACCGCACGCCACTCTTGTTTAGTAGGGGCGGACCCATCTCCGTGGCTCACCTAAGGCTCAGACTCGACATTTTTCTTCGATCTCATCGATCGATGGGGTTGCGCAAAAAATCCCATGCTTGGTTTACGCCCTATCCCATCCCTTCCATCACTTGTCTCTTTCCCCACCCCCTCCACTCGTAGGCGTGTTGCTGCACTCCCTGCTTCTTTCCCGTTGTTTTCCTCTCTTGCGCCCTCCTCCGCCTTCGTCTACGGGTTATAAACTCTTAAGCTCCAGCCATTCTTTCCAGCCTCGTTTCGCTTGATATTGGTCCTCCTTCTCAACTCTTCTCCTTGTGCTATCTCCGACGATCTGAGTTACCGCCCTGTGGCTGACTGATTGATTCCCCCTCACTCGCTATCATCTTGCTAAAGTCATTCGACCTTTCACCAAGTGTGGTACCTTGATCTCTTACATCACATTCCTCCTATACTCTCTCACTGCTTTGTGCAATACCTTGGAGCCTTCAACTGTCAAGTTTCACAAATACTCGCTTCATGATCTTGCAACCTGACGCTTGCCTTCCTCTGCCTACCAAAACTTGCACAGCCGTCACCGCTCTAACGAATACAACCATCTCCACCAACAGCGCATCTCTCATCCCTACTTTTCGCCAATAACGTCTCGGAACCCCTGTCGTATTGAGGTGCAATCAACTGTTCACGATAAATCAAAATTCGTTTGTGTTCGGCAGTAGAATTACCTCTACATCCGCTGTCTTTGACTTGGAGGTCATTTCACCTACCCGAAATCCGTAACCTCTTTACCGCTACAATGACAATGCATGCCATCAATGCAGCTGGTCGACGGGTGTCGCTCCTTAACGATGACAGCGCCCCTCGGCAACAACAGCAGCAGCAGCAGCAACAACAACAACAACAACGACCTTTTAGCCTTCATCCTGGTTATTTCGTTCCTCCGTCGTACCCCGCCACCGGTAGCAATGCGTCTTCGCCTAATACTCCAGAATTGCTGCGCTCCGACTCCTACGATTCTCAAATGAGCAACGATCCCGTGTCGCCTTTGACGCCCAGCGTCGACTTTTACCCACGACAACAATCCATGTACGCCATTCCTCATGACTACAGCCTCGACGCCAAACGACCATCCTATGCAGACAGCAACCGGTCGGATTCTTATGATGCCGAAATAGTTAGCCAGCCCCGCTCTTCGCCCATGCCTGAGCGACCCGGAAAGCGCTACCCTTGTCGGTATCGCGATACCCATGGTTGCGAAAAGACCTTTACTACTTCTGGTCACGCCTCGCGTCATTCCAAGATCCATACCGCCGAGAAGGCTGTTCAGTGCACCTTTGCTGGTTGCCAGAAGAAGTTCACTCGTGCCGACAACATGAAGCAACACCTTGAGACTCATTACAAGGACAAGGCTCGATCTTCGACCGGTCAACGCAGTCACCGCACGTCCCTTGCCGATGCTCGTCGGAATTCTTCGTCTGGGCGCCCTTCTGCGAGTCGTACTGCTTCGTCGCGGGATTCAAGAAGCCGCCACGACGCTGACCCTTACCCTCTTCCTACTCCCTCGCCGAGTGTTGGCAGTGGATCATGGGACTCGCGAGGCCGAAATCTCACCCTCCTCAACCGGCCTGCCACCGGGCGGACGCCCAGCGGCCTCGATGCTTTGGCCATGGCTGTGGCCTGCCAAGAGCGCACTGGTGCTTGAACGTCAATATCGCATACTATTGGCACTTCACACTACTATCAACGTTTATGCTCTATTGATAATCCTAATTTTCTCAATCCTACGCTAAACATTCGCGACACCTTTTACCCACGCCAATCTCCCTTTCTACACAAAAGCTCAACATACTTTTATGACTACCGGTCTTAAAGACACGAGGGCGCATTTTTTATACGGACATGTTTTTACCGCGGGCTGTATATGTACACGAGGAGCATCCCGAATAGGCACGGCGTTTTATTACGGCTTTTTTCCTCCCCCCTTCTAAAAGGTTCAACAGGGACATGACGGTGTTGCAAGTACACGAATTGGCGCCACGGCATGATTATTTTCCCTTACTCGGTTATAGATATACGATAGGATGCGCCCCTCTGGAGCCCCAAACTCTTTGGCGGGGAAACGCAAGGCGTTGGAGGAACTTGATGACTTGATGTGTTTGTTTTGTTTCCTGTTTCCAAAGCTGAGGCACTGAAAAAGAGCAGCCTTATGACACAATAGGGATGGCTGTTTCGGGCC
The DNA here is from genome assembly GCA_017140175.1 of Fusarium staphyleae. Lineage (NCBI taxonomy): Eukaryota > Fungi > Ascomycota > Sordariomycetes > Hypocreales > Nectriaceae > Fusarium > Fusarium staphyleae. The sequence continues at coordinate 25,802 of JADDON010000458.1, forward strand.
TATTGGGATTGGGGCGCAAAAGAGAATTGGCATCAGTACGGAATACGACTGTGTGCCATGACTGGTCGGTAGCTTTGGATTGTTCATGTATAGTCAGTTATGAGTTTTAGGGGAGCTACCCTTGAGGTCTTGCGAGATAGATGGGGGCGCTCGAGCTGTGCGCAATTGATACCACTTTGCTCTTCCAAATATGTTTCTTACTATCCGTGATAACTTACATACATAATTGTAAACGGGCAGCCTTTCGTTGGGAAGGCTATCTTCGCGCAAGACTTAAATCTTCCTGGTTCAGAGTAGCCGGGGATGGGGGGTTACACTGCTGCTAGTTGTTGTGGTGGTGCTTACACGCCTCGCTCACCGTAGCTGATCTAAGTTGACCTCGTCACTTCATACATTTTGGTGTTGAGTCTGTCCTTTTGAACTTAGCCCATACGCAATCCCTTGGTATCGTTTAAACAAAATCTTTTTTATTCGTTAATTTCCAAGTCACTTAACTTGGCCGCTAGAATTATGCCTTTTCGCATGCCGTCAATCATACCAGCACACCGTCACATCGCGCCCCTATCAGATTCTGCAGAAGCGTCACCACAGATCCTCCTTTTCGGCGCACAGCCTCGCCATCTCAAGCTGCTCGTCCGTCTGGCAGACGAGCACACGCTGCGAAGCATCAGGGCTGCCCAACTCTTGGACCACGTCCTTGATGGGCTGACTGTTGCGGTCGTCGTCGAGCGCAAAGCCTAGACAGGCTACGCGGCTGACAACTGCCGAGCGGAGCTTACCACTGTGCTCGCCGATACCACCGGCAAAGACGAGGGCATCGATGCGTCCTTCCAGCGAGACGAAATAGTGGCCGATGTAGCCAGAGACGCGGTCGACAAAGATATCGAAAGCGAGGCGGTGAGTGGGCTCGTCAGAGTCGGCTACGACGCCAAAGTCTGTGGTACCGGTCATGGACTTCCATCCGCTCTCCTTGTTGAGGATCTCTTCAGCACGAGAGATGTGAAGGTGCTTGGTTGAAGCAGGTGACAGCTTCCCCACATCACTGGCGTAGTGGAAGACAAGACTGCAAGATTGACAAGGGGTTAGCATGTGAGAAGGTTAATCTAGCAGAGAACCCCCATCGGTTCAGGATCTCTCTGGATGATCTGACGAGGGTAGGATTCCGCTTCATCCGGCGGGGCAAGGATGTCTTACCTGGGGTCAACACTGCCGCTTCGAGTCGCTCCGGGGAGGCCCGCCAAGGGTGTTAGTCCCATGCTTGTGTCCCAGCTCTTACCACCCCTGATGGCACATGCGCTCGCGCCGCTGCCGAGGTGGAGGGCTATAATGTTGAGGTTGCTGACATCTTTGTGGAGGAAATCGGCGACGGATCGAGTAATGAATGCATAGCTGATGCCGTGAAAGCCGTACTTACGCAGACGGTTACTCTTTGCGATCTTGGGGTCGATGGGATATGTATAGATATGCGGTGGCAGGGTCGCATGGAATTGCGAGTCGAAGCAGGCTACATTGACAGTGCCGGGAAGCGCCTTGATGCACGTGTCGACAATACTCAAGGCGACGCCATTGTGAAGTGGTGCTAGGTCGCTGAGTTCTTCGAGATGGTGGTAGGTTTCCGATGTGATGATCTGCGAGCGGTCGTAATCACCGCCGTGGACAATTCTGTGGCTGGCGATGGCAATGTCCTCCTTGGATGTTATCTCAGCCAAGCCATCGTCGTCGATAAGAGTCTTGAGGCATAGATCAAATGCGTCTTCCTGGTTCTTGACGGAATCGGAAACCTCCTTGGCCTTTATCAACTTCTCCCCGCGGCGTGTATATGTGAGCTTCGCTGGTGGGGCAGTGAGACCGCTGATCTGAAGCTCTGCGATCTGGCGGGGTGTTGCGTTCTTGTCTGAGATGTAAACGGAGATCTTGACCGAGCTGGAGCCGGCATTGATGGCGAGGATGACCTTCATGACGTCGATATTCGAGTTGGAGAGGCCAATGGGTTGGTGTTGAGGTGGTAGCGACGGCCAAGCAGTAAAGAGTGCTTCTGTTTTATCATGCTTCCGGCCAGTTGCGTATCTCCATGACGACACATCCGTGGTCTGATCCAAGCATCGCGGGGTCCAAGCAAGACCTTCTTCCTTCGGGGTGGGGCTCAAATACGCCCGAGAAAGTCTGCCCACAGCGAGCAACAGGTGGGATTCTGTCCGTCGCCGCTCGTTCAGACTAGCTAGGCTGTCAGCCAAGAACCCCCCACGGCCGCTGGAAAATCACTCCGTTTCCCGGCGATTGCAGGTCTCTTGACAGGTGGAAAGCTGTGAGCTGTCACCCCGCCCCCCTGTAGCGGCCTTCCAGATCACCCCACCTGCACGCTGCAGAGCGAGCATGTGGTTTGGGTCGGTGGTACAACTGGTTCCATCTGGCAATGGCAGATCAAGGCGTGGCTTCGGCCGCATCCGAAGGTTCTGGTACCGAGTCCAGAGTGTGGTTCTGCCAACCGGACACCGGTAAATCGGGAGAATGTCCCGGCAATATCTGCGGCGAAGGCAGTTCAAAATGGTTCGGTGGGAACGGGATGCCGTTGAACTCGCGGTCTGAACTGTGGCAATACAACCACGTATCGATAAACCGCCGATATCCTGGTGTGACTGTTAGCTGACACTTTCGGAAATAGGTCTAGAGACTCCAAATAGTAGCCACCCTCCCCGCTCTCAGGAACGACGTTACCTTGACGCTCAGTAAACTGGATAGCCATGTATCGTATGTCGAGTGTCGGCTGAACCGGCTGCATCGACCTTGGCTCTGACGAGCTGCCGGTTCTCGTCCTCGGCCGTATGCGATGCGCCAGGGAGAAGCGCCGATGTGATTGTTGTTCGTCGTTTGAGTTGTGCCTTCGGTCTTGAGCCTTGAGTCGGAGCTGCTTTGCGCGGTCGTCTCGTCCACGAATCTCACCATCGAAGCAGTGGATATCATATTCACGATAATGACCGTCAGTTTTATTCGCCCACACGCTGAGGGAATGAAAGGTCGTGTAGCGATCCCTCCAGAGCTTGAGTCGCTGGATAGCGCCTATGCCCTTGACCTTTCCGAAGCTGTCCGTCCGCCCATGCACATTAGTCCAGACAACATCAACGTCATAAAAGTCCACCAAGTCCTTTCGGCGCAGGTCACCTTGGAACTGGATGGAGCTCTCGATTGAGGTGAATTCGTATCTAATCTTGATGTACTGGTCGTGGATGCAGACCCCTTCGTCCGTCGTATATCGAACTCGATGCGGCTCTTGAAACGTCAGATACCGCTCCATATCGGCAGAGTCGTAGTACGGACGGTGGCGCCCGTGCAGGGTGTGAGGATGTATGTCAGAAGGAGTATCCGAGGGCACTACAGGCGCATTGAGTTAGCTGACTATGGATTGAGACAGCATTGGCACCACTGGCACGCACAGTAGTGTTCGAGAAGCTCGTTCTGATAGCTGCCTTGCCAGAGCACTCGACGCTGCTCAGATCCCACCACCTCCCAGGGGCCCAGGTAGATGACTCGCTCGTCGGGAGTATCCTGGAAAAGAATTCTGTCAAGATCAGAATCAGCGATATGCCAGTAATTGATCTCAAGGGATTCGCGGGTGTACATTGTAGCTTGGAAGCCCGGAGGGCCGAGATCGAGGGCCGAAGTATCGGTGGCCGATCCCTCGGTAGTCGGAGCAGAAATGGTTGAGATGCCGGAGGTCGGGGTCCAGGTCGAGTCAACGGGGCTGACGTATGTCCGTCCGTAAGTTGGTGGGCGACCGAGTGACGACGAAGTAAAGGACGAGCCCGAGGACGACATGCTGTCGCTGGTGGCAGTCGAGGGCGATCTGACTGACCGAGCGGTGGGGACATGTCATGGCACGGTCTCAACGGCGGGAGAGGTGCAAGTGGTGTTTGTCGGCGCCGTCTTGAAGATCCCAATCATGAGCCACGAGGGGTCGTTTGTTCGCGGGTACCACCCCCGGCACGAGCTCTCGGTGACAGGAGGGGTGAATGCGGATGTGGAAGCTTGTGGATGTTAATGTGAAGAAGAAGCAGATAGGCAAGGCTCTTGGCTAAAGACTTGGTCTTGCAAATGCCCAGGCTGGCGCAAGACTCGCAACAGCAGGATATACGTCAAGGCACCGCGCACAATCGGACAAGCAAGGGCGAACTCTCAAGCACTAGTTGGCAAGGGTAGTTCGGATGCTGCTGATGCACCTACCTACCCCTCTGATAGGGCCAGTGACAGGCAGGCAGACTCCAAGTTCTCTCGGTCGCGTAGCCGCAGAGATGAGCGCGGACGTCAAAGGCACAGACGCAATGTGCTGCTGGCTTCCCCGGCTTCACGCGAGGGCAAAGTTGGAGAGTGAACTGCGCAACGGACGCACCTGGCGTAGGCGTATGCGCAGGCGTGACAGCCAGGCCGAACCCCGGAGATGCAACGGCCGGAGCTGCGAACCCAGCGGCAGCAACAAGAACCAGTGAAGGTAGGAGACAGAGTCTTTTGCTTGGTCCCTAGACTAACTGCGGGCCTGCATGATCCATCACAGAATCGTTAGGAGGAGGCCAGACACGACAGGAAGACGCGGTCGAATTCCACGGTAATAGAGGTTCCACGTCGCTGGGCGAGCCAAGACGACAAGGCTAGCCACTACACAGACAGGCACGGAGCACGCTGCCCGTCGCAAAGCCGCTGAAGGTTTCAGTTGTCTTTGGCAGCGGAGACAAGCGCATTCGAGTACTGTATCCGTGTATCCGTAGAGCTGTCGTCGTTGATGAGAGCCAAGGGTTGGCGCCACATGGACAGAAGCTTGTCGTCGATTGGTGGTCCACTAACAGCGGGAGCATCACGCACGGGGGTCCAGGCGACATCCTGATGGGCTGGGCTGGGCTGAAGGGACGCATCCATCTTGGGACCGTTTTTCGGGGGCCCGTCTTTCTGGAGCCATCTTGAGTCTTTCGGGGCTTCTGGTTGGAAGAAGCGTGTCTTGTCTGGGCTAAGAGATCCTGGTCGCGTGGGGAATCATGTTTCTCGCTGGGGGGGGTTGATTCTGTATTCTTTTTGCTTCTCTTTAGGGGCTGATTGACTGACTGACTGACTGGTGCTTGACTTGGCTGTCGGGTCAGATTTCGCTCTAATCATCCTTAATTGTTTGGACACATCACCTGGCGTGTTGGAGAGAGAAGACGACTGTCTGATGAGAAGAGGCCGTGGAGCCTACGTATTACTGTACGTACTACAGTACTGTACAGGAAGTTAGTACCTACCTGGTAGGTAGTATGCACTAGGTAGTTAGAGCGCTGTTGTGTTACCCACGTTTTTGCGTAGTACAGGTACGTGCCGCTGGCCCAAGGTGGAGGTGGTCCGGGAATGCCTGGGTCCAGCACCTATTTTATACCCGAGTAATGCTATTGGCGCGCAGTCTCGGTCGAGTTGAAAGCTGGAGATGGGAACTTGGACCAGGCCGTCATATTACCGCTGGAGACGCTTGCAATATGAAGAGCAATGGCAAACAAAGTTGGCAGCTCCAGACATCTGATATATTCGAGGTTACTGACCTTAGGTATTGACATAGACTGACAAATATCAAGGCGCGCCCTCCGTTCTTTCCGCAAAGAACATGGAGGCTTATGTAACCAATCTCCCACGTTCTTCACATCCAAGCTTCAACACCACGTGCTCTCCTTCTCTCCTATCTGTTGTTCCTGTTGTTAGCCTCTTTTCTCATTCTCTTCTGAACGGGCTGAACGACTCGACCCCCTGCAAGCGCTACAAGCCACAATCGCTCCAGACTCGGAGGGCGGGTGATAACTATTAGTGATCCCACGCATTGCGATCGAGTTGCAGTCGCCTAACGTTAATACGTACCCTGCCAACGACAAGGGCTGCCCAATGCCGTACAGAACTACGGAGTACGGAGTACGCTGTCTGGCGCTGCTCAACTCAGCCAGATAGTTAGGTGTCCTGGAGCCTTGTTCAGCGCCCCTCGCGAGACCCTGCACAAGCCAGCCCCAGACCTCACGTCCTCATTTCGTGCCCGCGCGACCAAGCTCCCGCCAAGCTCCCGCCAAGGGTATCTGAAGACTCAGCAGCCAAGTCTACAATAATTAACGTTAGTTAGTTAGCCAAGGGTCAACCAGAGGAACCGCCATCCGTTGCGGCGTTCCGTTGCCACACGGTTCTGCGATGACCTCCCGCACCGCACTCCGTCCTACGCAGCCTAATTACTCCAGCTACTGAAAGACGTACGGCCATGAGACTCTCCATTGCTTCGAATTCCACCCAGAGCATTGCTCTTCCGCGAGTACAAGCCCCATCCTTCCGCTTCTCGGCTGCCAGCTTCTGCTGAGCCTGCTGCCCGAAATCCCGGCGCGGCTCAGGCCATTCGTCCCACAGAGCCCGTTCGCAACGCGTCGCTTGGCCCCCTTCGCGAGCCATGCCTCTCTTTTCCAGATACTCACTGCGCCAGAACCGTGGCTTTCTAGGCTCTGATAGCTCTGCTTTGCCCTCACAAGATGCCCAGGTGAGTCAATGCGCCGTTGCATTGAGTGCCCTACCAGCGTCTATGGATCCCCTGTCGGCACAACCCAGACCTCCCGGCTAACGAGTCGTTCCTGACGATAGGATCGTCAACAACTACGTTATGAGCTCGACTTGAATTCGTGGAATTTTCGCATTTGGGGTGTTTGCGCATCCGGCTTCCTTACAGACTCGTAAGCTCTCTTGTCAAGTTACAGCCGCCGTGCCAAGCTCATCCATCATACATGGCCGCGTCGTCGCTTGCTTTCACCTCGCCAGCTAGATCCCTGATACTTTGGCAGATATAACCTCTTCTCTACGAATGTCATTCTCGCTTCCATTGCCTTTGTTTACTGGCCCAACGGCCCGGAGTACTCAGGCCTACTCATCAACTTCTTTACGCTCCTCGGGTCAGTAATTGGCCAGCTCCTTTTCGGCTACCTCGCAGACCGCTATGGCCGAACTCGTCTTTACGGCATCGAACTGGTTCTTGTGATCGTCTCTACGATTGGTGTAGCTACCAGCAGTCACGGCTACAATGACCTCTCCTTCTTGGGCCTCTTTATTTGGTGGCGCTTTGTCATGGGCATTGGTGCGTGAGCCCGATCATGTCTAACTTGACGGCATCTAGGAAGGGGTAATTGCTCACCAATTATCACAGGAATCGGAGCCGAATATCCCCTTAGCGCAGTTATTACCTCTGAATGGTCCAGTACGCGGTCTCGGGCTACCATGCTATCGTCGGTTTTCATGATGCAGCCCATCGGCCAGGCTCTAGCCCAGCTCGTTGGTCTTTTTGTGCTTCTTGGCTTTCAGAGAAGCCATGATCTTCAAGGCATGCGATGCGGCCTTGACAGACTGCATGAGGAAGACTGCAAGAAGGCTCTGGACGGCATTTGGCGGATTGTCATCGGTTCCGGGGCTGTTCCCGCGTTGCTCGCCATCATATTCCGATTCTTTCTGTTTGATTGCGGCAACTACAGTCTCGAAGTCCGAAACAAACCCAGAATTGCACTCATCAACACGCAAAGGATCTATGGTGCTCCTCAGGGGAGTGGAATGGATAACTTCCCCGCCCATAGCACAGAGGGACGCCATATGAACGGGGGACACATGCAAAACTCGTTCCCTATGAATCAACTTAACCACCATCAGATAACAGAATTCCACAGGCACGGAGCCAATGGTAATCATACTGCTCCCCCATATCGAACGAACGCACCAGACGCTATGAATCTCACCAGCACCTCCCAGCAGGCGATGCCGATTCAGTTTTCCAGGGAAGATCTCCACAACTACTTCATCCGCGATGGCAACTGGGCCTATCTTCTTGGAACAGCGGCAACATGGTTTTTCTTGGATGTATCGTTCTATGGGATGAGCCTTGATAACAGAGGTACTCTGTCGACGATGTGGGCGACGACGAAACCGACTCCGCTTGACGAGCGACTCGAATGCTGGAACTCGTCACTCGAAGGGGGAGAGTCTGCAGTGCCAGGCTGGGCAAAAGATGGGCTTCCGATTTGGTCGACTGACGCGACCCATCCCTGCAACACCATCTACGACGTACTTATCGAACAGACAAAGCAATACCTGCTGACCGTCTCGCTTGCGTCGATAGCCGGCAGCGGCTGCTTCGTGATCTTTGCGAATCGGATCCCTCGGCGGCTGTGGCTCACGGGCTCGTTCCTGGTTCTCGCTGCCTTCTTCGTCATCACAGGCTGCGTTTATTATGGTGTCCATCAGAAGAGTGGTGCGCCAGCGACGGTCGTCTTCGTGGCCATCTGCCACTTTATGTTCAACTTCGGTAGGTCCAGCACCGTCTTTAACCAGGCCTTTACTAACACCATACCCCAGGCGCCAACACATTGACGTTCATGATACCCGCCGAGATCTTTCCGACTTGTTACCGATGTATGTGCCACGGAATCTCGGCTGCTGCTGGTAAGCTCGGCAGTCTCGTGGCTGTCCTGGTTGTCTATGGCATCAACAAGTCATACGACGCCGACGACCGTCAAGGGCTCATCTTTCTTCTATTTGGCTCCGTCGCCGCCGTTGGCGCCATCTTCTCATGGGCGTATCTACCCAACTCTCAGCGCTGGGTCGAGTACGACGGCCAGAAGCACCTCGAGTCCAAGACACTCGAGGAACTGGGCGAGGGCCGGGTCAAGGCGCGGCTGGCTGGTGAGCTGGTCACGATCGACGAGAAGTGGGACGACATCAAGAGGAGGAAAAGAGCCAAGAGGGATTCGCAAAGGAGCAGTGATCCTTCTGTGCCTGAGGGATCCGCATAGAAACTGTATGATGACATGATGGGTGCGGATGGATATTGGAATATAAGCTCTTGGGGGGCGCTGCTGTAATATACTTGGAGTAAACGGATACCCTATAAAGATGGCAATTGTATATTCTAGTTCTTACACCGTATGAGCAAATCGACAGTTTCGGCGTACAGCTCGTGCCCACTCGTCGTGGCCTTTACACACTCCTCCGCCTCCATCGCATACAACCACATGGCCCACCGCGACCCTGGAGACGGAGGTGACAAACCGCGCAGGGAAGCAGGGAGGCGGGAGAAGCGTAGGGCAAAGGGGGCAAAGTGCACATCGACGAGAGAGAGGGCTGGGCCGAGGAAGAAGGGGCCCTTGGTAGTGTGTGGTGTCAGCTGATATGGTTTCTAGAGTCACAGCGGTTGATCATGACGATGGAGACATACTTGTTCATCTGCGGCTCGGACGAGAGTGTCGATGGTGCTTTGAAGTCTTCCCGAGGCATCGCGTTGAAGGGCCAGGTTTTGAGATTGCAGGAGAGCGTAGAATGCTGGGACTATATGTACATTAATCTGCCAGGCTTGTCAGTGCTCAGTCATGCCTGCACGATATATCGTTGGACAGAAGATACACTCACATGGTCGATCCAGAGACGACAATGTGCCTTTGCCCGCGGATCAGTAGGATAAAGCGGCACGCCCATCCCCAGATCCTCAAGCTGCAACGAACAGTCAGTCCCAGCTACAGAGCGACTAAGGATCTGATTGCAAGCAGCTTACAAACTCCAGTATGACGCCGCTCTCGGCACACGCCCAGTCTCCTTGGCTTATCGCAGGCACGTACCCGGGCGGACTCAGCCTTGGGAACTGCGACGGCGCAGGTTGTCGAAAGGGATCGGCCTCACAGTACTGATAGGCCATACCCTTTGCTTCAAGGGCGATCCACACGCGCTGTGAAAAGGGGCTGGAGGGACTATCAGCGTATGGCATGAAGAGGGATACAGGACAGTTACCAGAAGCAGGCGGCGTAAAGCTTCAGGTTGCTCTCCTTAGCATGCCTCTTTGCCGTGGCGAGAGCTGCACCCGTGGCCTTACGCACGACAGGTTTCTTCCCAGCCACGCAGCCTCGTCAATAACAGATGCAGGAAGAACAGATACCCTCGTCTTACCTGCGCCCTCTTAATATCCCTCTCCTGGCCAGCCAGATACCTCTGCACGCTGTTCTTCTTGATCTCGTCGCTCCTCTCCAGCGTGTGCTTGTGCGGCCCGGCAACGCCGTCCCCCTTTCCGTTGCCCCCGTTGCCGTTGACCCTCTGGACCGTCCAGAAGCGCTGCCCGGCCAGGCTCGCCACGCCGCTCAGGAGCGTGCCCCCGGGCTGCTGGCCCGTCTCCGAGGGCTCGAGCTCCAGCTGCGCTCCGGGCAGGTACTCGGTGATCTTGATCTTGACGTCGCACAGGTCGCGCTGCCGCGCGCTGCGCTTGCGCTTCTTCTTGCTGGGGTCGTCGGACTTGGGCGTGCCAGGCGGTCGGCCCTTCATGCGGCAATCCCAGTAGTGCGAGACAAAGGGCTTGCGCTTGTAGCGCTGTGTCGAGCGGTGGGAATAGACGTTGTCTACGTGCGGAAAGTACGTCTCGAACCTGGTGAGCTGTCAACAAGGTGAAGTCTCAAAGAGTGGTAAACTGATGTTACTGTTCATGCGTGAGCACAATCATCTCGTCAACATTGAACAACCTGTCTCGCCATGCCTCTAGATCAGGCGGATCCACGACAATCTTGCTACTCAGCTGCCCATTCGACCGCTCTACCAACTGCTGCTGCTGTGCGCCAAAGACACCCTCGACCTGCTGCGTCTCCACGATAGGGACCGGCACCGCCGTCGGTGCAAGGATACCAAACTGCCCCGAGGCGTGTCCGGGCGGCGCCGTAACAGCAGCGCCGCTGTGCGCAGCATGCAATCGGTACGCCTCTGCAAGGTTCGGGGCTGTATAGCTGTCCAGGCCGATATCGAGCCCAACGCGATACTGAACGGGGTGCGGGATGCCCGGTGCAAACGTTGTCGCCGATGGTCCGGAGCCCGGGCCCGGAGGTGGGGGCAACGGGTGCGGCGCGGCCATTTGATGGTGGGTCTTGTTCTGGAAACTTACAGCAGTTCCGCCGATGTCTGGGTCAGGACTCCGGGGTTTCTTTTTTTTTGTGTTGCTGCTTTAAGGAATCGATCGCTTGCGAGCGCTCAAGCGAGAGGGGCTTGTCGTCGGGGTCTTTTTTAAGCCGCATGTCAGCCACCAAACGCTTAGGCGGCAACCCTGTGCACGGACCATCTACAGCGACCCGCCCGAGTCCCCACATGGCTGGGAATACAATCACTAGCACAACCACGTCGTCAAAATCTGCACACACAAAAATGTAAAAAAGAAAGCCTCGCGAATTGCTCACAATCGTATTTATAGGAATAGCCCGATGCGGGGGTCGAACCCGCAACCTTGAGATTGCGTACTCGTAAGAGTCTCACGCTCTACCGATTGAGCTAACCGGGCGTGACTTGTATTTGATGGTAAAAGGAACTGCGAATACAAACTATGAGACTGACTCTTCCTGGCCTCCCACAGACCAGTAATGCTTTGCAGTAAATCAACTCTGCTGCAAAGGCTTCTTCACTCGAGAGACGCAACGTAAATAGTGGTGTTTCATTGTCGTTGGACCTGGGGTATATTTCCAACCGTATCTGGTCTCGTCAACATTCGTCCGTCGTTGGAGAGTCCCAGTCCGTATCGTACAAGATATCCGAGATATCAAGATAATTTGCACAAGTAAACGCCAGCCTGCCTCTGTGTTCCCAAGGATTTTGCATAACACATCTTCTTCTCTTCATTACGTTATTGATCCGCAACTAGTTCATCCACCCCCTTCAAGAGGAGGGTCAGCATAAACTCCGGACCAGGTTTCAGTTGTTGTTTGTTTCCCAAGATCCCAGGTCCATGGCGTCCATTGGGCCCAGGTTCATTAATGCTCTCAAGACTCCTTCGCCTACTTGTGGTACTCCTGTATGTTCTTGAATATCAGCCCATCCGTCCGGCATTGTGAACTCTCCATTTTGATCGAGAGTAGTCGGCATCGTAAATCCAGAGGGGTCTGCAAAGAATCCTTGCGTGCTGCCGTCAAGCATGCCGGGGTTCATTGTTGTCTGATTAGGCGACATCGGGCTTGTATTGAATGAGTTTGACCCTGAGCCATTCAACTGTCCTGGCACCAGATGACCTCGTTGATCAGATCCGCCCGTACTCGAGTTGGGCGTCGGTCGATTCGACTGTAGTCCGTCTGTTGACACTGAGGTGTCCTGGCTATCTCCTCCTAGTGGTTCAAAGCCTGACATGGGCCCGTTCTTATCAAATGTTCCTCCGGAACTAGGCGTGAGGGTTGGTAACGGCTCCGACGACATCCACGGAGCACTGAAGCTGCCTTCACCGGAAGTGGCCATATTCTGCACATCGCCACTAGGCTCCACAATGCTAGGGGCCGCCACCGGGTTTCCGTTGTCTCCAGCAGTCTTCATAAAGTTGCACTCGTTGCGATATGCTAAAATACCTTGCACGCCTTCGGGGTTGTCACACTTGGCGCCGTTAGGCAATCCCGGATTTTTCGTAGTGGGCTGTACAGCGTTAGCAAGCGATACTTATCCAGAGACGGGTTAACGTACGCTGTCACTACTTCGTGGAAAGGCAGTCTTGAGTTTGGGTATACGTAGAGCGAGAGCTTCTAGATCAACATCAAGCTGGACAAGGAAAGACTCGGTCAGCGGGTTACGCCGCTTCAGCGCATTCATGGCGGAAAGTAAAAATCGCAGGGAATCGGCCGTTTGGCTGTCATCTGGCCGGCTTTTCAGGTACTGCACGAAAACTCGTGCCGACACGTAAAGGCAGAAGGAGATGAACGGGTTCACCTATAAGGCATTAGTTCTATCAAGGTCGTCCCGAAACTGAGCGCCCTTACCGTCGATAGGTCCATGTGAGATATCATTCGCATGATGCTTGCAATCTCGTTCGCAGCCGTTATGCATCGCACTTTGCTCTCCGCACTGACAGATGCAGGGAGCTTATTCTTCTCAGCCTTGAAGATGGCAGCTTGATGTAGACAGATGGTTGATGTATGAATGCTCATGTTTGTAAAGACTATGTTCGGATTTGATAAACCTGTGGGAAGTTTGAGCTGAGGAGGAAGGCAAAGAGATGTGTTTAGGAGGATGTTATCCATCTGCCGGTGGCGCTTCCAGAATGGGCCGTTGAGATCATGGTCGAGATCATCAACGTCGGGTCGGTGGAGATGTACCAGGTTTCGACCGAATAGACAAGCCATGAGCACAATGCCGCCATAAGGAGACAGCTTGCCCGCACCCATTGGACTGGTGGATTCAGCCAACGACTGCGTCTGTTCTGGTCTGCTCATGTTAAAGGCGTCTTCCGAAGATGGCATGTTGGTCATGATATCACGCTCATCAATCGTCATCGGCCAGCCTGTGCCAATACTGGCGTAGCGGTCCTGGCAAAAGGCCATCCAAAATGTTCGCCGTCGCTCTTCTCGTTCTGTCCAGTCCTTAGGAGGCGCGAGGCACTGCTTGACATCAAGTCCAGTCCCATCTAGTCTGTGAAGGCCGGTCCTGCGATCATCAGTATAAGCCAATAACGGAAGGGTGGTAGCGCTTACATTTGGGCGAGACGAATGGCAGAGCCGGTGTTCACCCAGGCTCGGGGAAAGTACATCATCTTCATCTCATAAGCAGATAGCAGAATATGTGTCTGGCAATGAGCGATGGAGATCATTTGTTCTCCATAACCCTTGGTGTAATCCGCCTCAACATACTTGCGCGACCTCCGATAGAACAAATCCTTGAGGTCGGCATATTTGTCCACTATGGTGCATGCCATGGTCCACATTGCATATCGCAGACAAACGGGCGGCCGTTGGTTCGGCGCGCTGCAGAGGTACGGTCAGTAAGTCTTGCGTTCGCCGGTAACGGTTCATCGTCAACGTACAGATTCATGGCCGCGAGGTAGCGGAATTTGTGTATCATGGGCAGGGATGGATGAATCTTTTCAAAATATATTTGATGAAGCTCATCGATCGTCTCCTGAGGTGGTAAAGGCTCTTCAAGGCCCAATCCGATCATCTCCCAGGTGAATGTGCCGCCAGCGTTGTCCATACCCATATTCATGCTGGCATTGAAATTAAAGTCCTCGACGACGCCCGTCTGCGGCGACTCGTTGAAGTTCCATCGGTCCATATCGCGATCGCCTGCCAGGCCTAAGGGCGCATTGGGAATGCTGATGTTGACGGGCGCTGTTGTCTGAGGGGTCGGCGGCACGGGAATGCTGGTACTCTTGGGCACGTTCTGGGGCGGATCTTGAGTCTTCAACAGAGTCTCAACTTGCTCTATGAGGCGCGACGGGTCAGCAAGTGTAGAAGCTGGCTGCTTATCGAGGGAGATGCTCACTCAGTCGCTCCTCGAGGGCCTTGACATAACCACGCTTGGGACCACTCTTCCTCCGTTGCTCATCGTAGGCGCAAGCATGTCCCAGACGGGAACAGGTGCTGCAGCTAGGTCGAATACCATCGCATTTGAGCTTTCGCTTTCGACAGATCATGCATGCTAATCTTTTAGGCTTGGGAACGTTTGCATTATCTGGATGGTGGTCTCGCTGGGGTCCGGCGTCTTCTCCATCAGTATTAGGGCTTCGGGGGCGCTTCTGTCCACCGGTGCTAATGCCATTCTCGGGGGAATCCGACATGACGATGAACTGGTTTACAGATTGAACGTTGACGGTGGAGGGGTTGCCTGAGGACGCCGGGCATGGATTGGATCGCGGGGGAGCCAGGAGACCTAAAGCACGGGTCGCGCACACCAAGTTGTCCCGCTGCTTCCGGACCGCGATCGAAGAGGACGAGGATCGGAGAAGGAAGAGTCAGGTATATTCAAGTCCGGCCGGGGCGGACAAGATAAGATGGAAACCGAGCGAGGCCGGAGGTGCGGATCACGAACGGAGGTGAATGGGGGTTGGAAGTTCGATAAGCAAGATGGGGGACGGTCAATGGAGACATGAGGCAAGCGGATCTGACGAATCTAACCCAAATTTGAACTTCAGAGTGGGGAAGGAGCAGCGACAGGAGGGAAAGTGAGGTGATTGCCACGATAGGCTGGCTGCCTAGCGCCTGTCCAGCAGCCCTATGTACCAGAAGGCTGTTACAGCGTCTGCAGGGGTCCCAGGGATTCTTTTGGCGAGCTAGGAGGTCGAATGTGGAGAGGTTGCTCTGGACCATTATTAATCAGCTCTAATAGTTGTTTCTCTCAACAAGACATATGTGTTTCTTGTTTCTCGATACTCCGTATGCTTGCTGTTAGTGCAAGTCTCTGTTGTCAAGAGTTTCTACAACTGCACGCAAGCACTATGTTAGTCTTGTCAGTTTCAAGTATTACACATTTATTTAGCGTCAGCATAGCCACAACTTCGCTTACTTCTCGGGCTCTAGGGTGAGGCCATGAATTCAAGCTCAATAAACTCTCAAGTCAAGATGACGCAACGGCTGAAGGGCTTCTTAACCTGTAACGACGACCCGACATTGTAGAGAAACGGGATCGTAGTCTAATTATTATAAAAATCCATAGTACTCCCCTAGCAGTGCTAGAAACTCAGATCATGCTTAAACATCCGTTATGGTACATACATATCCTCTGCGTCTCCCCATGCCGAGTTGCCGAAAACGGTATACATTAGGCACTCAGCATTGTCGAGGTGCACTTTGAAGGCGTGTCCCACGCTTAATTAATTATGCAAGGAAAACGGTAATCTAACGTTAGATAACCAATAAACACATATCGTGATTAATGTAACCTAGCAACGGGCTGCATCGTTGTCATCATTATATCTGTCTTAGGCTCGTCAACATGGATGGGCCGCAGTTTCGAGACCACAACAAACACCCAAAAAATTGCAAGACGATGCCTTGTTGTTATTTATTTTCAAATACACTTTATGAGAAACTTGGACAAGAGAAGTGCGGTGAACATGTTGTTTTCCGAGAGAGGTGACACCCGTCCAAACAAACGCACTGGTTACACTGCCTCAGAGGCTACATGAATTCACCACATTTGTCACAAGCCTTCATCAGCTGAGTTCCGAACAAGAGCCTCGCTTTCGTATATCGCGCTTCCATTGTGGCGAAGTAGAGACTGACCACCACCCCAACTCCCTACTCGGTATTGCTTTAATCCGTCTGACATCCCAACATGAACCAGTCATGAGCAGCATCATTCCCAGCACAATGATAGATAAGACATGTCTCCTCCGATCAGGTACACAATCAGCTTTTGCGACGCCGTCGCGTTCCCGCCAATTGTGAGACTTTCTTGCTCCTGGTACCCCGCCGAGATATCACCAGCTTGACCTTCTTACTTCCTGTCAACATCCACTCCCACGATTCGGAGGATCCCTAGATCGCTGTACGCAAGGCAATAGCGGGTCGGTGCCCAGGCCACCACAGGACAAGCTCCCGCCGTCTTGAAAGTGTATACGTGCTCCCCAGTCTCTACGTGAGAAATCTCAAGTCCAGATCCTAAGTAGAGATAGAATATTAGCAATCATCCGCGTGCAACAAGATGGTAGCTTTTGCTTTACCTTCATCACTCCCACCCACGATGAAGCTTCCGTCAAACGTAAAACCTAAGAATGAATCAGTAGTTGCCTTCGATTAGGATCAATAGACGCACTGAGACTCTTGACCGGCCCAACCATTCTCGTGATTGTCCTTTGACAGATCCAATCCGACGTCTCCCACAGGGAGATGATCGAGTCTGAGCCACCCGTGGCCAGATACCGTCCCGTCGGCTGCAGCTCAGCCGTGAGGCACGACGATGTGTGTCCATTGAGTTCAAACTCCCCAGACTCATCTCCATAGTTTGTCCGCAGAACAGGCTCGAGCTCGGGATACGACAGCACTCTGGTGCGTCCCTCAGCCGTTGTGACAAAGATCTTTTCGCCGCTCCAGCAAAAGGCGATTTGGTTCGTCTGCACCGTCTGTTGATGGGAGCTAATTGGCGTTGCTTGTGTTGGTGATAAGATGTAGATAACATCGGCCTAGGTACAGTGTCAGTACGGAGTGCAAGTTTCTCTTGGTTCGTGCAGACCTTATTTCCCACGAGAAGTGTCTTTCCATCAGGAGCCCAGGCCAGTGTGAAAGCATCCCCGAGACCTTTGACCTCGTTGAAGCACGCCTTTGTCCGTACGTCCCAGAACTTGACCACGCCGTCGCTGCTCACGCTGCACAGCTCTGCATCCTTGGTCGGGTTGAACGCGACCTTCTCGACAGAAGCCGAGTGGCCCTTGAGCTCTGTCGAGAACTTGACATGAGGCTTCTCAGGGTTCCCTACATCGTGCAATATTAGCCTCTGATATAAGGACAAAACCAGCAGTCCATCCGACCAACTCACACACTCTCAAGGTTCTTTCTGACGATCCAGTCGCCACCAATGTGCCGAGGGGATTCCATGCAATACACCGCAAGCTGTGATATCGCCGTCAGCACCAGGGCTAGCACAGACCCAGCTTCACCATCCACCCACCTGTGAGGATTCGAGCCTCGCGAGTTGTTCGGGTCATTGTAGGGTTGGCTCCTTAAGCTGCCAAAGTAGCTGGGAAACTTATCCTTGGATAGACTCTGCCTGGCTCGCAAGACCGGCGCCATCTCGAAGCAAGGGAATAACCACACCAGAGGCGAACTCGACTTTTTGCGTCACCTTTTGACCCCTGCTTCCGTTCTGATGTGATAGTCCGAACAAACTTGAGACTTCGCGAGCTTATCCAACCAATCACACCAACATATCAAGTCGCATAGAAAACGTGGCCTTGGATAGAGCACGAAGCTTGTCGGAGATCGGAAATGGAGATCGAACAGGCGGTAGCTCTTTACAAGCCACAAACCAACTGGGGACGTGTTTATCGCACAGGCTAAGCTCTAAAACAGGTCATGTTTGGTGGGTCCCGCCACAGAAGCGGGAAGTCAACGCGCGTGGTATTCGCATGACATTGCACATTGCGCGTCTCCAGTAGCAACCAGTTCCAGCGTTAACAACAAACATACCCCAGGTTAAGCGGCTATGGCCGTGGCCGAGACGAATAGATTTGGCGTTCCCGGTACCCGGCGAGACTGAGCCTAGTGTTGATCAAATGTAAACTTCATTCCAGCCTTCCTAGGCTCTTCCGTAAACGGGTCATGGTATATGTACAATTTTCTATCATTGGCCCTTCCAAGACGACAGGCAAGATGCACGAGGGCCGCGTCGAGATCCCACAGATGAGCCCATTGAGAATCTCTCACCACACCACCAGATGCGAAGCACAGCTTGCATGAATAGCCTTGTGGCAGACGGCACACAGCTTCCATTACTCCCCAACCAGCGTCCCAAGAACGGGCCGCCTGCGCAGCCAACTCCAACCAGCCAAACCAAGCCCTAAACTTCCTTCGCCAGTGACTCCATGCGCCGCGTATGAAGTCGAATAGCATGCTTCGGGAAAAGTGCAATAACCAGACAATCGCAAAAAAGTGTAAAGCTGTCCCTATGCCAGACAACGAGAATGTGAATCCAGACAGAGGTGACGAGTGCTCTTCAGAGCATTCTCGCCCCATTATCAACAGTGATCGAGGTATCATAATAGCCCGAGAGGGTGACCAGACGGGCGTTGGTCTATTATTGTCATAAAGCGGCGGTGTGCAACTCAATCCAACCGCCAGTCAGTTTCCTGATCATTCAGGGTTTCGTAAGACAGCCCATCGGGCTGCTGACTTTGGAGACGTTTATGATATTTGGTCGAGGGTGAGCTCAATATCGGTGATACCAAAGAGCACGGCGTTCTTCTTGGCCCACTGGCGAGAGAGGATAGAGGCTGCGACTAACGTTAGCTACGATGTCTACACTAGGGAGAGTGGGACGACATACCCTTCAAGAACTTCTTACTAGCGTACTTCTTGAAGAATGCTTCATGCACCACGGGACGAGCGAGGTAGTCAACCATGAGGTGGACAACGGGCTCAATCTCGTCCTCAGTGTAGCCAGCGTAGTAGGAAAGTGTCTCGTCCTGTGCGAGTGTTAGTATGAACTGCGTATGAAACTGACAACTGTTTACTTACCCATTCACCACGATCAAGCATTAGTCGTGCGAGATACATGGCACCAGCAGCAACATGACTCGGTCGGTATGCCATGAATCGGTGGTCCAAGAGGCCGATCTCCATCAAGTACTTGCCAATGGTACGAGACTGGATGTCGTAGTTGTCTGCCTTTGAGACTCGACGGAGAAAATTCATAGGGTTGGGATAGCTGAGGTCGTAGTTGAGGGTGCTGAGGACGAATCGCTCAGCGCTCAGGATCTCGGCCTCGCTGAAGCCATCGTCGGCGATGCGCTTGAAGTTCTCGACATGAGGGGAAAGGACCTCCTCGTACTTGGAGGCGATAAACATAGCCGTGATACCAACCAGCTGGAGTCGGTCAAGCTGAACCACCTTCTCAGAAAGGAAGCGATCGATAACGTTGACAGCGAGGAAGAGGGTCTCAGGCAGGAGGTGGAACCGGGTGTGTACTTCGATGAGCCAGTCGACCAGGATACCACGCGTCTTCCACTCGAGATCGTCCTGGTGGTTCATGTACTGAGGATTGGGGATCGACTTGCACTCGAGGTCGCGTAGGTACTCGAAGATCTCGTTGGCGTACTCGGCAACCATGAGAGGGTCCTCAAGATCCTCACTGTCCAGGTCCTTCACTCCAGGAGGGTACTTGGCCTTGGGCTCAGACTCGGTCTGGGCCTCGGGAATATCAATGAGTTCTTCGGGCGTCTCTGATCGTTCATGTTCAGGGTCCATATGCACCTTCTTAGTAGGCGGGCCGTTCTCGTCGGCAGTGTGGGCCTTGGGCTTAAGGGGCACCGAAGACTTTGGCTTGGGTGCTGCGCTGATGGCACCAGGCCCTGATCGAATCTTGGTGTTGGACTGCTTCGGGTTGAGTACTCGGGGTCGTGTGGAGGTCTTCTTCTCGATGCCAGTGGGCTGGGCAGCCTTGGATACAAGTCCTGCCTTGGCCTTCTTTCCCGCGATGCCCTCAGACTTTCCAACGTTGCTGACATCGCCCAATGCAGCGCGCTTCCGCGTGTTTGCTGCGCTGGCTCCGTTTACTGTAGACTTCTTTGTTTGCAAAGCACCCTTGGATGGCACAGATAGCTCGTCGACCTTGAGGGCGGCAGCCTGGGCTCTTGTAAGACGCGTCGTACCACTGTTCTCATCGTTCTCGGTACCGGCGAGGCGCGCACGAGCAACACGACCCTAAGGGATATGTCAGATTGGCTTGGATCAATAGAAAGCGACGCCTCATTGTCGCGTTTGAATGGCTTACCGGAGGCATCTTGAATGTCTGGTTGTTGATGACTAGGTTGAATATTACCAGGAGGCGGTGCTGTGATAGTGTGTCAGTTAACGCGTCGAATAGAGAACATGGAAGAAAAGATGGCTGAACTGGTTCAAGGAAATATAGAAATAGGCGTCCAGTTGCTGAGACAGTCGAATCAGAGTAGGAATTCAACTACTCACCTTTGGGTCAAGCTAGCTGAATGGGCGACACAACACGGTGAAAGGAATGTTGTGACTCGAGATATATGGGTGAGAACTGATTGAGCAAGTCAGATGGGAAGACGCTCAAGCCGGCAGAGAGTGTTGTTTAAGGAAGTAAACAAGATGTGAAAGAGGATGAAGGCAGTGGGTAGCACCAGGTGGAAGCGAGGTGTTTATGTTGAAGAGTTGCGGTCGTGAGGGCGATGGAAAGTGTTTTGAGGAGCGGAGCAGGGGAGGGTCGTGGAGTGGACCAGGCGCGGCTGGGTACGTACCTTTTGGCGTCGCGCGGGCGGCTCGCGAAAGAGATGGTTGCTACGTCAGGTTTTTAGGTAGAGTCCCACCCGCAGGCAAAGGATTGGACGTCGACCGAGGGAGACGTGACAGGGCTCGTTTGATCGAGTGAGAGCTGTAGGTACAATAACGCGCGAGGGATTGATTGCTGCAACAGGACGTGCAGGCGAAGCGTGGTAGGATGCAGCAGATGAGGATGCAGATATCCGTAGCAGACACACGAGAATGAGAACGGCCCAGATGGGGAACAAGTATGAAGGTACGGAGTACAGTTAAGAGACGAAAGACAGACAGGATCAACAAGAAGAAAGCTGCCAGGTCTGGAACGATGTGGTCGTGGTTTTGTTCTTGGTGGAGGGGCGGCTGGGTGATGAAATTGGATAGACTACAACGCGACCTGCCCGACGGGAGCGGGAAAAAGCTACGTATCTTTGTTCGGAGGCTCCACTAACTCCACAGTCAACAGTGGCAACCGCGGGGCAACCGGTTTTGTAATTGGCCCAACCTCCAGGCAAGCTGGTTGCGCGATGTGCACAGGCCCTGTGGCTCGTCGCGCTGTCTGGATGCGCCATCAGCCACAGCTCGCTGCCGTCCAGAGACGCGTTTCATGTGGCGGTGCAACTTACTCCCAGTCGACTGACTATCGGCACAACGTTGTTCATGCTCCGAAGAAATTTCGATGCTTCATGTGCCGGACGGCGACATCAGCCGTTGTAGTTGGTGAGCACCGACGTTTGCCAGCGGCCCCGATAATCTTCAGTCCTCGGAAAACTGCCTCAGCGTTGTTTAGAGGGATATTCGGTGTGCAGGAAAGCTTTTTGTCAGCCAATGCGTCTTGGCTGTACTACGAGCGAGCTCTGTTGCCATTACTAGCTCCTCTTCTCATCAAGGGAAACCCGAAGCCTCTCGTCCACTACGCACCCCGATGCCCATGGGATCAGTGAATCCGGGTCTCTAATTTCTAATCCCAACGGAGACCGAAAATGCTCTCATCGGGACTCCATTTCGCGGCAGCGCGGCAGAGCGCCCTGCGCCTGGCTATGAGCCGGTCCATGCCCCGAACTTATGCGACTGTCAAGAGCTCTACCAAGACCACTGCCAGTCCCAGCTCCATCGATGTCGCCGAGCGACCTACCGGCCAGGCTGCCATTCTACGGACCTACAAACCCCGATCGCCTGGTGTAAGACATTTGAAGCGGCCGATCAACGATCACCTATGGAAGGGACGACCTTTTCTCCCTCTGACGTTCCCCAAGAAAGGACAGTCCAAAGGTGGCCGAAACGTGTCTGGAAGGATCACTGTGCGACATCGTGGCGGTGGAGCGAAGAGGAGGATACGAACCGTCGACTTCATCCGCAACCGACCCGGGCCTCACTTGGTGGAGCGCATCGAATATGACCCCGGACGAAGTGCGCACATCGCTTTCGTCACTGAGCAGGCCACCGGCCGCCATACCTACATCCTCGCCTCTGACGGTCTCAGGTCTGGAGATATCGTCCACAGCTATCGTGCTGGTATTCCCCAGGACCTCCTTGATAGTATGGGTGGTGTTATCGATCCTGGTATTCTGGCAGCCAAGACTGCTTTCCGCGGCAACTGTCTACCTATGCACATGATCCCTGTAGGAACCACTGTGTTTGCTGTAGGCTCAGCCGCCAAGCGAGGTGCTGTTTTCTGTCGTAGTGCCGGAACATCAGCAGTCGTTGTCAACAAGAACGAGGAGACTAAGGACGACGGTACCAGGGTCATGACGGGTAAGTACGTCGAGGTGCGGCTTCAGAGTGGTGAAGTTCGCCGGGTCAGCAAGGATGCCTGCGCAACTATTGGCGTGGCCAGCAACATTCACCACCACTACCGACAGCTGGGTAAGGCCGGACGAAGCCGATGGCTCAACATTCGACCAACGGTTCGTGGTGTTGCCATGAACAAGGGTATGGAAGACCTGCTGAATTAAGTATGAATGAGAGGCTAACATATTAACAGTTGATCACCCTCACGGTGGTGGTAGAGGTAAATCCAAGGGTAACCGTCACCCTGTCAGCCCTTGGGGTGTGCCAGTAAGATCTCCCTATAGCAATGAAGTCTTTGAATCAGAACTAACACAAAACTACAGACCAAGAGTGGTTACAAGACTCGTCGCAAGCACAACGTCAACAAGTGGGTTGTGGTTCCTCGACCCCGAAACCACGGCAAGCGTCGTGATAAAGCCAACTAAGCATAAGCACTGCGAGGAAAGAAAAAGGCGTGAACTGGTGGAGGGAAGCAGAGCACATGTAGAGCTGGAGATGGGATGAGCGCCAGTGCATTGTACATTATGACGCTGCATTGTAACATATGTGATATTATAGATGAGGGCGTGGTGTAGTGTGCGTTAACCAGACAGCGCGCAAAATGTCTCCATTTCATGCGTGTGGGCTAATGGTGATGTTTGATACTCGGCGTGAAAGAGACAGGCTTTTATGTTTCCGAAGTGTGCTTCAAGATCGTTTCAGCCTTACAAATCCGATTACGAGGTGACAATTTCCAAACGGACATATGGACATGTTCTGTTCGTTGGACTCTCGATCCTGGATGCTAATGGAACACTTATGCGTCGCGGTCCTGCCGGAGCACCCCCAGCAAACGTCTATTCCACCGAGGTCACGGCGTTTCAGCGGTCGACGGCTTGGAAAAGACACATATAGGGAGTAAATATCAGTTCAAATCAAGGGATGGCTCTAGTCTGAACCCGTGCCTGCAAAGAGTTGTATGAAATATGTCGACTTGACGTATGAGGAAGCGACCCGGAAGTTTGACAGCTGACGTGAGGGAATCCGAATTGCCGTGCCGAGTTCCGCAAAGACGAGAGAGGCAGAGGGGAGTTGTACGGATAGAAATCAATACTATTGCCGTGCTCCAAAAGCAATAACTAACAAGGAGGGGGTCTATCCTCAACCCGTATTGGCAATTAAAGATGTTACGAAGGGACGAAAGTATCCGGTATTGGGTGATTGGGGCCTATCATTGCGCCGAGCTCCATGCCATGAAAGGAGGTCTGCCCAATGCACAGCCTCGCTGCCACGCAACCGGTACATAATGGAGCTTTACCATATTCCACAACCGTCAATTTCTCTGACGATCTAAAGAATAGAGTGAGAGGCCAACGATGGCAATGCATGCGGATAGTATGTACAAAGATAGCACAGAGCGTGGCGCAGACGAGGCAGGACGCAAGATGAGATCAAATTAGTTAAGGCAAACAAACACGTCGTCCATCCAAGTGGATAAGCCGTGATTTAAGGTTATTACTCACTGGAGGGCTCTGACTGGCTGGAAAGCACCGGAAGCCCTGGGGAGGGGGAGATGAAATGCAGATCGTAGGGATCGAAGCAACGGAGGACGACAGATCGGCAGAGACAAGTAATGTCAGGTTTCCAGGGCTTGAAAGCTTGCTTCTGCGTGTATTCTAGTCTTCCTGGGATGATGATACGGCGCTGGGTGACGGGGCAAACGACGTTACGTAGTAGTAAACCGCCTCTCAAGCCGCGAGCTGGGTGCAGGGAGAGCTAGGACGTCTATGACAGCCTTGATCTTGCTAGAGAGAGAGAGACAAGTCCGTAAGTCTTGTCTTGAACGCAGGTGCATTGACTTTTGGAGCATACCTAAGTACCTACCTAGGTAATAAACCAACTTATCAACTTCCATATGTAAGTACCGTAGGTACCGTAAGTGAGCCTTTAAACTGTCCCGATGAGGCGTGCTAGAGGGCGCTGTGCAGCAAAAAATAGCACTGGTGACAGGAGCTAAATCGGGGGGGACTACTCCGTACAGTACGTACAGCGGCTAGTTACACCACGCGATCACCTCCCCAATAAAGCCTCTTTTGCGCCACTCACAGCCCTCTTCTGCTGCTCCACACTTGCGTCATGGGAGGTACCGGTACTTGCTCAGACCTCAACCCAGGCCCTGATACAGGCGCGCGCATACTCAAACAAAAGAGTAAAACGCAGACGGACAAGAAGGATTTGTATCAAGATAGAGAGCACTCCGTACTCCATAGTTTGGCGCCAGTTAACCTCCATCGCCTGTAGCCAAGCATAATCCCCTAGTTGCTTGGCATCATCTTGTCTGACACCCCCCCTGGCCGAGTCTCACGTAACCTAGTTAGGTACCGACCGCCAAT
>JADDON010000459.1:0-63720 GCA_017140175.1 Fusarium staphyleae
GAGGCAGCCACCTTCTAATAACTGCCCTGCGTAGGGTAGGATCACTAGATTAGCGAAGCTTATTGGTCGGGATCGGGAGCCACTGAAAGCTAGGGGACTCGCAGTTATATCTAATGAGATAGTAACATCATAGAGTACAGTTTTATAAAGATCACGAATGTTAATGTCCACCGTAAAAAAAGACACCAAGGCCTATCGTTACATAGGCTGCTTCTCTTAGGCACAATCTGCGTTCAGTTTCGGATTGGCAACTAACCACAGTCTGGACGATACTAAAGCCCTCACCGAGCGCCTAGCCAAATTTATATGAGGTAAGATACCTGTCAGCAGTTGATACCAATTGGATGTACTCCGTACATGCGCTTCTTCTTAATCAGTCTCAGAAAATTGACTTATTAAAAGCATTATATCAATACTACGAACGACAACGTGATACAAAGTGATATATAGAAGAAAATATGTCATAATATCAAACACCCAGATAACCACTATAAGAAGCGCTATCTATCAGTGTAACGCAATATATAAAAATAGAAAGGAATTGTTGGTTTCATACAGTAGTAATGGTCGGCCTGGGTTGCCAATGGCTCGAGTCATTGTCCAACACTTTACAGCATGGAGTGAGTCACGTGCTCTCGCATCCACTGACTAACTGACGCGTGACGCGCGGGACAGCAATCCCCGGCCGCCTGGGTCACGATAACAAGCAGGCCCTCTTCAACCTCAACGCTCCCACTCCAGACAAATCAAATTTCGAACAAATTCGATGTTCTCCGAGAAGCAGCTGAAAGACGCTCCGACATTCACGTGTCGGCTTCATGACGCGCAACAACCTCGCTGAGCATCTGTCCTGGCTGTTGAACGACCAAGCCCGCTTCAAGCCCGCTACACCACCATTTCCGAGTTGCAGTGACGCCTCCCAGCCGATACCGTCTCAATCACAGCCCTCCAACTCTCAGGCAAGACTAGCCATTCAATCTCGACCGCCAAGTCGCTTGCAAGACGAAACACGGTCCCTCGACAACGCGTCGACGACGTCCAATGGACGGGGTGGGCCTGGGGCAAGGCTGCGGGATACGGACCAGGTGATATTGGAGGACGACGCCATGGCCCGGCTTATGTCGAGTTCGAAGCCCAAGAAGCCCAGTCTTGTCTCAAGACCTCAGCAGCTTCTCACCCCCTCCTCCATCACTCCTAATCGTTCGAACCGACAAGATCTTCCTGCCCAACATGCCGACCTCGGTGAGTTTTCAGGTATCCCGGACGACGTATCAACCTGACTGGTAATCTAGGCACGCGGAGTCCAGAACCAAGCAGACTTCATGTCTCGCCGTCGAAGAAGACGCCTGCTCCAGCTCTTCCAAGTCGAAACCGAACGAGTAGTCCTGAGTTCCCAAAGCTCGACGACAATGCCATAGACTACATGGACCTTACCGATGACACCTTTGCTTCATCCGACTCGCTATCATTTGGAAGTGACGTGAAAGTTTGGCACGAAGATTACGCATCTCGTCCAGAGCCAGTCGTTTCGAGCGGTAGGAAAAGAAAGAGCAATGAAATCACGAAAGAGGAATTCAGCGACTTGGGAGACTTTCCCGACGTCTATGAACTTCTTGGGACTGATCCTCCAGCCCCTACTCCTCGGAGCCGGTCCGGAATATGTCGGAAAGATGGATCGCGTAGTACTCGCACTCGCCGAACCCGCGATGGCTTCAATAACCCTCCCTCAACCGAAATACCCACGATTAGTGAGGAAGACCGAGATGGTTTGCTCTCACCCTCCAGACGGGTACGCAGCCAGCTTTCTCGTGAGCAATCGACGCGGGCAGTATCCATTGTCGATACTCGACCTACACCCAAGAGAGCAACAAGTCCCTTGAAGGAATCTGCGAGCTTTAGAGAACTCGATCCAGACCGCCAGACAAAAACCCTTCCGCCACTCACAGAAAATACCCGAGACGAGATGGTTATTCCGGACTCCGATGAAGAGTTTCTGACCCCCCCTTCTCATAACAGTTCAATAGCCATATTGAAAGCTTCAACAAACAAACCACTACAACGCGAGACAGACAAAGCGCCTACACCTGTGCCTGCAGTCCCGATAGACTTTGAATCGTCGTCTCAACGTCTTACCTCTTCTGGAACAACCGTTTCTAAAGCAGGCGTCAGCACAACGAGCAGTTCACAGACCACCAAAGCGGCCCTGGATGATTCGCCTACTTACGCTCCCGACGAGGGTGCTCCTCGATCAAGCCAAGCGCCGGCTCTTCTCAATCAGTTGGCTTCTGAAACATCAACCCTGGCCAAATGGAGCGATTTTGTCGAGACGCTCATTCAGCAAAACGATAAGAACTTCATGAGAGCAATCAACGAGCGCTGGCCCAAGGAAAAACGCAACGAGGTCAAATTGGAAAAGGAACGCTTGAGACGGCAACAGAAGGCCATCAAAGAACTCGCTGCCCCAGCAGATGAGTACAGCACTCTTTGTGGGAAACGAGGAGAGTTGGTCCAGCTGATTGCCCAAGCCTATTCTGAAGGCAAGGATACTGATGAAGATGAGGTTCGACTTGATGACCTCACCGATGAAATTCAGGAGGTGGAAGAGGCACTTCTCAAAACTATCGACAATTCTCAGCTGGACGTAGCTGGCTTCCTTGGGACTTTACAAGAATCAACGTCTGGTCCGGATCCCGCTTCGGTAGTCGTGATGGGTACCCAACCGGTGTTTCAAAGCAGCGTCAATATGTCTGCGCCCTCGAGAGACACCCTGCCGATAAGTGAGTCTGGCACGCAAGTTGTTCATCAGACCCAGCTCCCCAAAACCTCGAACTGGAACCCACCTGCCTCGAGGGTTGAAGCATCTCAGGGGATGAGTGTTCTTTCACAAGAAGATGACGACCTTTCGGTTCTCCCCTTCCCAAGAGCTTCCGCAACCGTTGCAAGAGCAGTTCAACAATCAATATCAGCAAATAGACCTTTAATGGTCGATCCTATACTTGCAGAGGCAGAACTTGACGTCGGCGACGAAGGGTTTTCTGATCTGGATGACTTTCAACACCAGCCAGCGCACAAATCTACTAATCACTCGGCTTCTACGATCGGTAGGAGGACGCCACAAGCGATGCATCATCGGCCAGGCGATGAGTTTAGTGACTTTACCGACGACGAGGACATGCTTGCTTTTGCACAGGATTACGAGACCCGTCAATCTATTGCACCCGCCTCACAATACTCAAGGAAGGCTTTTTCGGAAACATCCGGCAACGCAGCCCCGACCAAGTCACGAGCCTCGTCAAAGAAACCATTGCCCTCGACAACGCCAGACACAATCCCAGCAGAGTTGATGAAGCATGCATGGTCACCTGAGGTTCAGAGAATGCTCAAAGACCGCTTTAGAATGAGGGGCTTCCGTCATAACCAGCTCGAGGCTATCAATGCCACTCTGGGAGGTAAAGACGCCTTCGTTCTGATGCCAACTGGCGGTGGCAAGTCTTTGTGCTACCAGTTACCGGCTGTGATCAAGACTGGCAGGACTCGTGGTGTTACCATTGTCGTCTCGCCCCTACTAAGCTTGATGCAAGATCAAGTCGATCACATGAAGGCTCTAGGCATCCAGGCTGTTGCGTTTAATGGCGAGTGCTCTGCCGAGTACAAAAGGCAGGTGATGAATGCATTCGAAGAGCGAAGCCCGGAGCACTTCATCGAGCTTCTGTATGTGACCCCCGAGATGGTCAGCAAGAACACTGCCTTCAACAACGGAATGCGAACCCTGCACCGCAAAGGCAAACTTGCACGCCTGGTCATTGATGAGGCGCATTGCGTCAGTCAATGGGGCCATGATTTTAGGCCAGACTACAAGACCCTGGGCCAAGTTCGTCAGAGATATCCCGGGGTGCCAGTCATGGCATTGACAGCCACCGCGACCAAGAACGTCATTGTTGATATCAGGCACAACCTCGGAATGGAAAACTGCCAAACGTTCTCTCAGAGCTTCAACCGCCCCAACTTGTATTACGAGGTGCGCCCAAAGACTACAAATGAAAAGACAATCCAGAGCATTGCTGAACTGGTCGAGACCAAATACTCGAACCAGAGTGGCATTGTGTACACTATTTCGCGGAAGAACGCAGAAAAGGTCGCCGAGAGCCTCTCAGACCGAGGCATCACGGCCAGGCATTACCATGCAGGCATCGACCCTCAGGAAAAGGTCGAGGTGCAGACTGCCTGGCAAAAGGGCCAAGTCAAGATTGTCGTTGCAACGATCGCGTTCGGTATGGGCATCGACAAGCCTGACGTGCGATTTGTGGTGCATCATGGCATCCCCAAGAGTTTGGAAGGCTACTATCAGGAAACTGGCCGTGCAGGCAGAGACGGCAAACCCTCTGATTGCATTCTTTTCTACGGAAAGGGGGACATAAGGGTCCTAAAGAAGCTGATCGCGGATGGCGAGGGAAGCCATGAACAAAGGGAACGGCAGATGGCTATGCTGAACCGTGTCACAGCATTTTGTGACAACAAATCTGATTGTCGACGTACCGAGATTCTACGGTATTTCGGTGAGGACTTTATGGCGGCGCAATGTGAGAAAACCTGCGATAACTGCAAGGCTGGCTTGATCTTCGAGCAGCAAGACTTTTCGGAGTACGCCATTGCTGCTATTCGGGTCATCCAAGCACAGAACCGAATCACGGCCGTGCAATGTGCTGACATCCTCTTGGGGAAAAAGTACCCTCAGAATGAGGCAGAGTTGTCCGATGACTGGCATGGCGTGGCAAAGGGTCTTAAGAAGCATGAGCTTGTTCGAGTCATTGACAAATTGTCGGCTGAGAAGGCATTCCACGAGGACAACCAAGTCGGAAATCACGGCATGGCAATTCAGTATTTGCGACTCGGATCAACTTACCGGCTGTTTCTTTCAGGGCAGCGGAAGTTGATGCTGTCAATCCAAGTGCCGGAAGAGGGTGCGTCTAAGAAGTCAGCCAAGCCCCGGTCAAAGAAAGCCAGCAAGAAGTCTAAAGACGAGGATATCGCTGCTATGCCTTCAACGTACGTGTCTTCACCCGTGGGCAGATTGAAGAAGAAATCGAACGCCATGGAAAGCGACGACGGCAATGATGCTGGGAGGCCAAACGGATATGCGGACGATGGCTTCGTCGTTGATGATGACGAGGATGAGGATGCTTTCAACGAGTTACCAAACCACCGACCCCCGAAGCCTCCATCTCGGCAGACTGGACCCCCGATCTCGATCAATACAGGGCTTGAAGATCTCGACGAGATACACCGTGACATTGTATACGGGTTTGTGCGAGAAGCAAGGCAAGCAGAGGAGGCGATCCGGAACCGAAAAGACCTCAGAAAGCCACTCTTCACCGAGAGGGATTTCCAGATCATGGCTATTCGGTGGACAACTTCCACTGATAAGATGAGAATGATCCCCGGCATCCAGCCTGACAAAGTCATGGAATACGGGCCGAAGATTCTTCGCATTTTGCACAAGTACTACAGTAGCTACTGTGAGATGATGGACACGTCGCCTACGGGTGCTAAGGGCCAGGACGTCGTGGACCTGATCAGCTCGGAAGTCGAGATGGATGAGGACGCCGAGGAAGACGGAGAGGACTCGCACTACTTCAATCGCAAACCCCGTTCGGACGTTCAGGCATGGCACAACAGGCTCGAGACCCTCGGCAGCCAGTCAACTCAAAACAAGCCGAGGGCGACCAGTAGGGGTGCCGGAAGCAAATCGCGATACTCGGGAGCCAAGAAATGGTCTAGTAAGAAGTCGACGGGCGGAGTGACGAAACGCAAGAGCACCGGCACCAGTCGCAAGGCTAGCGGCTCCTCAACGGCAGCCAGGGCTACCAGCGTGGCGAGGCAGAGCAGTAGCAAGACGCAGCCAAAGAGCGGCATCAGGATGATGCCAACCTAGAGCAAGAACTGACTAGACCTTCTGCCTCGGCAAAAGCAACAAGGCTAGATTTGAAAGAGGATACGGCAAGCGGTCGAGTTTGATGTGGAGCGAATATGATATTTCAATGGCATGCCTTTCACCTCCTAGACCATATCCCTTTCGGCAAAGCTGAAGGACTGAGGCTTGGGAATACAGAAAAATCGGCGATCAAGTATGGAGTTGATGGCGGTCTTCTTATGCACGGGCAGCGATACGACGGGGTTAGCTGATTTCTACACATTCCATGGCGTTTTTGGGATGCATCGCAACATAAAGGAGACGACTTTGCATCCGTTGATACCAACACGAGGTACTTTACATTAGCTACATAGCCGTGGCCCCGACGAACCGGGGCTGTTTAGACAGATGCATCACGAAAATCACGAAAACCATATCACGAAATGAACCATTACGTCTCTGTCCTTGGTAATTCTTTCGATTAATCTGTCTCCCATTTCCTTTACGGAAGCCCTATAATAATCTGAACAAGCGAGTCGTAGGAGACCCCTTTCATGGGTATATCATAGCGATCGAGATCTCTCCATGATAATGAATCCACCCAATTTTCTACTGTAAGCTGCGCTATTCCCTCCTCCTATTCGCAACGCATCGGTTGTGTTGACATGGAAGTGGGAAAAGGATTCACTGAGTTTGAACCGTGACAAGGAAAGGCCTTCATCCCTAAAGGCGTCCCTGAAACTCCGCCGACCGCCATATCTTGACCTGGTACGCCATGCTTTAAAAAAAGAAGAACTGGTTTTTCATAAATGGCACGCCAGGCTATTGAAGCCCCTGGAACCGACGTGCGTGTGGTTCCGGGCGCCGGGAAAAATTCAAAGTGTTGGAACAAAATGTTACAAGAATCCAGGAGAAACTGCCTCGTGCTGGATACCAAGGGGTAAAATGGTGTGTTGCTGCTCTGACGCAAGTTTCGCCAATAGCTGCTCTCAATGCCGCCACCTGGGTTTCAAATCTTTGGGGTCAACTGGAGAGGCTTTACGCATCGCGCTTCGGGCACCCGCAAGGGCCTGGGGACTGCCACGGCCTGTCACCCCTTCAGCAGCTTTGGGCTGAGGAAGAAGACTAGTCCTCCTCGAGGTTGAGGCGAGTGAGCTAGCAGGTCTACTTTGCCGCGTCTCACCCACAGATCCGATGGATCTGGATGCCTGTAAAGACGACCGGCGACCAGAAAGTGCACTCGTGGAGTTGTGTGACGGCAATCGCGTCTTTGGCAATGCTTGACTATTTGGACCAGGTGATGCGAGACGTTCCCGGAATGATAACCGCGAATGCCCGGTTCTAGTTGGAGTGTCTTCGACTTTGGGAGATTCCGAAGAAGTCCGAGCAAGAGGGCCTCGTAGAGTCGGCAATCTCGATGAGTTTGACCCTGGTGTAGTTGAGCCGGCTGATTTGTGCATAGCAGGGCTTTTAGCATATGGACTCGGCGTCGTGAGAGTGAGAGGCTTGAAATTGTGACCCGTGTCGACGTCTGATGTATTCGTTGACCCATTCCATCGAGGTCGGTGGAGCGTAGAGTCTGACTGCTTGATCTGACTAGCAGGTACGTTCATAGTGGAAGATGAGCCCGTGATAGTGGATAGACGAGAGAAGCCTGGCTTCCTGCCAACTTGTGAGGTTGGCGCGGGTAGAGACGAGTGTCGACGGTTCGAGGGAATCGGTCGAGTGGTGGCCCCTGGCGCGGGTCGCGTCTTGGAAGGCTTTGATGTTGGCGTATAAGGATCCATACCTAAACTCGACATGATGACCGAAGAAGGCGGCGAGCTTCCTGGAGTTTCCCGTCCGCTACCGAGTGTTGATCGATCGTTTGAAAGCATGCTCGAGATCGAATCGCGCAACTGCTGGCCTTTGTCTGCATGTATTTCCTCAATCAACGACTCAGCATCTTTCATCTGGCGCTTAAGTGCCTGCCACCGGGCTTGCATGTCGGTATGAAGGCGTAGAATCTCTCCGTTGACGGTCAGACGGTCCTTGACGCCTTTGTCAATGATAGACAGAACACGTTCAATGGCAGGGCCATAATGAACTTTCTTGGCCTCATAGCTTTCCAGCTTCTTCATCATGGCAGGCTGATTAGTCAAATGTAGTCCCGAATCGGTAGCCTCTCGGAGCTTGAGGAGTGATCGCTCAACAGATTCGTGCATTTTTTGAGCTTGTCGGCCAGCACCGCGAAAGACAATAACCCATCGATCCTCGCCAAGTTCCTTGCGTAATGACTCGGCGTCTTTTTCCAGCTTCTTGTAGGCAGCGTCGAGGTCCTCACGGCGCACGCTCAGCTCTTCGCACGCGGTGGGAAATGATTTCTCTGCCCTAGCCTCAAACATTGACAATCGCATAGGTAGGAAGTCAAGGGAAGCCCTCAGAGGTTGCATCCGAGCAAAGAGAGCGAGGAGACTTGAGTCGTCCTGCGACAACGTGGCTGTACCGGGGGAGCTGGGGGTCACAGGGAAGGCAGGAAGGCTATATCGACTTGGTGCCTGAAGCCGGGAAGCTTGAGGGTTCTCCTCAACAATGGTCTCGAGATCGCCAATGTCGACACTGTCTCCGCTGGCGGCAGCCATAAGGCTCTTGTGGCGTCGTTCTTCCATCTCAAACACCAACCTGCTCAGCTCGTCCATCTCCCCTTGGACATCTCCAAGGACATTGTTCCAAAGCTCTTCCCATTCCATGGCTATTTCAACTTGTATCCTCACGGTTTGAAGTGTTCGTCGAATTTTAGCCCACTCCTGGATGACCGACTCCATCTGAGCCACGGCTCTAGTCAAGTCGCTGACAGCCACACTTGCGACATCTCGGCGACTCTGCAGCTGCTCGATAGCCCCGACGTAGGCCTTGACAAGCCCCTCGAAGCGTATGATGGCGTTTTCCACCTCGGCGAGACCCTCTCGGCCTCCAGCAGCAGCCCACTCGACATCGTCCTCACTGTCGAGACCGCCCACAACCTCTGATGCTTTGGATATCCAGCTCCTGATCTGCTCAGCAGCGTTGATGAGAGCCTTGGCGGCCACTTGCGCAGTTGGGATCGCAGAGACCTGGCTGGAGAGCGACTCGGCATCCGGAAGCTGTAGTGAAGTCAACTGGGCCAGTTGGCTCGCGAAGGAGGCGCGGGATAAGGTGTAGATAGAGCCAGGGCGATTGTGGCCGGGAGTGAAGTAAGAGTTGAGACTGGGAACAAAGTCAGTGGAAGGCGTTGCGACCGGAGGCGTGTCCTTGGGAGGCGGCGGCGGGGGAACATCAGCATCGTCTGGAGATGGAGGGCATGTGGTGCGCTCGATGTGTTCACGGCGGGTATCGAGGGTGACCTTGGTCCCGTTGCCATTGGTATGGTCGGGCAAGCGATATTTTTGAGTGTCCATGTCCAGGGGCTCTGGTGTCCTAATTTCAGGCAACAGGATAGCGATTGACTCGGTGTCGTCGACTTTGAAGGGTGGCAGTTCGAGAGCGGGATCGTGGGCGACGGCCTTGGGGGAGGAGGAAGTGCCGACGCCCTTCCACGGGCGACCACGCCGGGCGATGACCGACTTGACCAAGCCCGCTTGATGTTTCTGTTCGAGCTGGCGGAGCTGACTTTCGTCTAGGCGACCGATGTGCTCGTGAAGCGGCGTGGTTGGGGGCGTGGATAGTTTCGAGGTGCCGAAACCAAGAGCTTTGAGACGGGCAGCTAAGCCAGGGGAGGTCTTGCGAACACCGGCGGATGGTAGGGGCGACGTCGGAGTAGGGAAGGGGAGAAGCGTGGTGGTGGTGGTTGTTGTTGTTTTTGTCGTAGCAGGGGTGACGGCAGTAGAGGCACCGGCAGTCGTGTCTATTGTCGAAGAAGTGGTAGCAGACGAGGGTAAAGAAGAAGTTGTCGTCGTGTCAATGGCAGAGGAGAAAGAAGCGAGCAAGCTGGAATTGGGACACGGGACGTGAGTGGAGGAGGAGGAGGGATCAGTCGAGCCGGGGTTGAAGGGCAGATGAGATAGCTTGCTAGGGACGTCAGCGAATTTCAGCAGGCCGCCCACGGGTGGTGGTGGTGCATCATGGTCCCGGTCGCTGTCGCTGTCGCTGTCGCTGTCGCTGTCAGCGCTGGAGAGCTGGCCCACGTCGGCGGATCGGTTGGCTCCAGGGCTCGTCGCAGGAGTTGCCAAAAACGGATCTGTCCTTGACGTCCAGTCGCTGCCGATGTTGTTCTGGACGGCAGATGTCGTCGCGTTCGAGTGGCCGGGACTCATCTAATCGTTGGAGTTGGCCCCTCGAAAAGCGAGGGACGATTCAGAAGTGGCCAGACCAAGCAAGCCCAGGCTTAAGGAGCAAATCCAGGGACCAGGAGCCAGGGCTCAACAATGCCAGGCACTTGACAAGTTATCCAGCAATCAGGGTTTTTGTCCTTTCGTGGATTAAAATAAAAATAAAAACCCCTGGGAAAATAGGACAGATTGGATTTGATGGAACGTGAGACCTCCGGGTGCTTTTGTGTTCTTTCGCGGGGGGCGTCCTCATGCACTCAATGCCTCCCTCTCGTGTCTCTCTCCAATGTCTGGGCTCCGAGTGCCACGACGAATCACTTCACGTCTGGCTCAACCATGCACTATCCACTGTCTATCGTCACTGGCTGGCCACTGAGCGGGAAAAGCAGCCCAGCGCAGGCTGCCACTTCGATTGGAGGTGGAGGCCCTGCACAAGGCCCGGCGGGCTCCTGCAGGAGAGGATGGATATCAATGAACTGCCACTGCAGCTGTGATGAGCAGGCAGAGAGCAGAGACAAAGCAATACCGACAGGTACCGGCAGGGAACGTGGATCGACCAGAAAAGTAACGTTAGGAGACAGGGTAGGAACGAAAGTTGATGCGGCCAGGTTGTCACAGAATTAGGGAAAAAGTAAAAACCGTCCAAGAAGTCAACAAGCGTATGATGATGGACTGACTGATGCGTGTGGCGGGGGACAGAAAAAAGGGGCGATGTTTCGGAGGGAAGAAGCCGTAAAGAAAGAGTGTAAGAAGATAGTGCAAAAGCTGGGTGACTGCACGAAAACCAAAGGGTTCGAGATGGAAGATGCAATAGAAGGGAAATTTGACCAAGTCGAGAGAAGAAGAAGAGAAGAAGAACCTGAGGCTTCTGGAAGGGCAGGAAGCAGCAGTAGCCTTGAGGTACGGGAGGCAAGTTAGGTAAGGTAAGGCAAGGAAAGGGAAAGAAACCAAGCAAGGCTGGTGGCGGACAAGGGAGGGTTTGAAGTGTAGGAAGCCGAGCATGTAGTTATGGTGTATGGCAACTCGGAGAGAAAAAGAGTAACTTATTAGTCTTAGTCAAGTTGATAACTTAAGCCCGTCAAAAGCCATAAAGACGGATATCCCTCTATCAACAACAAGGTTTGTGAAGAGGCTCATAGTTAGGCAGTCTACCTAACTTACTCGGTGACAGACGACGATATCGAGTGCTACGCAACATCGGATGGATTCACTGCGGACGGGGATATCTACCGGGGAACTGGGTCAGATGGATCTTTTGCTCTCTAGAAATTGCCTCTGATTTGACTGCATGTTGGAGTGAAGTGACCTGACGTTAGTTAACTCCCTTGTCGCTGATCTCGCCTAACGACGGACCCGGCCTCAACTTTGGAGTACCAAGCCTGACTAGCGCAACTAGCTGATCAAGTTCCAGTTACCTTTTACGAGAGCCATGTGGGTGAATTGGTTGCTATGCATCAGAGGACTCATGGCGAGATTTAATTTAGACCTGTGACCTTCTATCTGTACTCCGTACTGATATAACTATATTTGTTACAAAGGATATGGTGCATGTAAAGGCAACCGTCCTTTGTGTAACTACCAGTTAGATGACTAACCAATGCACTAACATGGTAACCATGAGACAGACAAGAGAGTAACGTAAGTGAGTAATGCGTACGGGGTAATTAGTGGATAGACATTGACCTATCCGTACGGATACTGCCGTCATGTATGTACGAGTTATGTATCCAACATGATGATCTCTTCTGTGCATAAAGCCAGAACTGGCCAGGGGTCAGACGGGTTCTCGGGGATGCTTTTGATCTGAAACTCTCAACTTAGAAGCGACTTGTGTGGGCTGCCGTCCATGGCAACCCGAGGCTGGATGGAGGCAGCGAATTCCAATCAATCTGGAGGAGATTGGCGTCCTTGATTATCGTCAACTACGGGCTGAGCCTGTTTGGGTATCGCGGCATCAAAAGGTTGGTTGCCCTGGGATATGGAGCGACTGTTGACTGCGTACAGAGTACGTACTCCATAGGTAGGTAGTTAGTTGATAGAAATAAAGGACCGCCGCAGAGCATGGTCCCGAGAGGATCATGTTGTCCATCTCGCCCCTCGCTCGACTGACTCTTATCTATCTGCCTGCATCTTTGATGTTGGACGCTACTGTATGGATACCCCGTACTGAGTACTCCGTACCAAGTTCCTGTCACCTTCTGGAAAACCAATTCATTCTTCTTCCTCTACTCCATAGTTACGGTGTAACTTAACTACCTATATACCCTGGCTAATTGCCAGCTCTCGTCCGCCAATCCTCACCCGTTTCCCTCCCCTACCAGCCAGCGGACCCGGCGTAATTTCACCCTTGTCGAGCGAGGCCTGTCCCGCCAACCAACCAGCCTAATAAACCGTCGCCCCATCGCCAAAACCCCTGGAAATAATCCATCCATTGCATTGCCCCTTCGATCACGCCCTTCATTTTCCCATCTCGACTTTAATTCTTCCCCTCTCTCCTTGGTTCATTGGACTTGCTTCTTCTGCGACCCCTTCCTTGGCTTTCATTACCTTTTCTCGCCTCGCAATTAGTTAGTTACTAGTTGGCCGCCGCCCAGCAGGTCTGTCTCGTCGAGTCTTCTCCATCCTTGAGAGCTACCTTTATACAAGCCGTTGTCGTGTGTGGGACCTCGACTCTTGTGTGTGTTTGTGCAACTGTGTAAGTGCAGATCCTCATCACGGGTTATCACTGTCCACAAGCACCACCGCTTGCACAAGATTCACAAAGGGCGATCCCGCGGGGATTGGACTTCTTGGACGATACCAGCAAGAGCAACGACACCAAGCTTGGGATACACCAGAAACCACCGGCCGACCTGATCTTAGTCACCTCCTGTCTATCCGTACTCCGTACTCCGTACTCCGTACTCCGTACACCGAGACATGATGGCCACCGCCAACAACCAGACACCACCATCCTTTCGCTGCGACTCGCCGCCTCCGGATGCCCTCCCCACGCCGGCCATTGGCGCATGTCCGGAGCTCTCTCGCTGCTTGTCAACCACATCGTCATGGTCGCATGGCTCCAGCATCGATGTAGCTTCCCGAGACTCCCTCGGAAGCCAGCCGTACTCCCGCCATTCCACCGGCAGCCTCCAGCACCGTCGTTCCGATATCGCCACATCCAGACACTCCAGCTATAGTTTCGATGGCCGGAGCCGTCGTCGCGGATACATGCGGCCGCAGGGTACCGACTTTGCCGCCAGTGCTCGGTCCCGTGAGAGTGTCATGAGCCTCGGCAGCATCGCGCATCTGCAGTACTACTTTGCCCGCACAGGGCTTCTCGACGGCAAGGGAGGCCAGCTGGCGCGGAAGAAGCAGCAACGCGCAACCCTCGACTTGTCAGCTCTGGACACCCACAGCGGCTCCTTGCCTAGAATTGTCGGCTCCGACTTTGACTCGTCCTATGCATCCACGGGGAGCAGTCCTGATTTCGGTGCTGACGGATTCGACACCGGTAACCTCGTCGAGTCCCCGGTCGACGAGATGGACGACTTCTACGACGATAGCTTCAGCGAGGCCGAGAGCATGCTCCCTCCCACTGTAAGCACCTATCACCACCAAGAAAAGGTCGTCCCCAAGCCACCCACCATTGTGGAGCTCAAGTCCGAGCTGGAACAGGCACTGCATGACGCAAGGAAGCCGCTGAGAGAAGCAACGGAGCGGAGGGCGGGAACACACAAGGAGCCGTCTGACGCCCACAAGTATCCCAACATGCCTGAGGAAAATACCCAAGCATGGTTCGAGCTCCAAGGGATGCACGTTCTCGACGTTGTAACGCTGGCCATCCGCGCCGCCAAGATATACTACACGGCCCATGAACTGCCCGATCGCCTCGACTCTATCAAATCCGAGAAGCAGATCAGGACTGACTTGCTGGCCGTCATGGAGGTGCTCAAGCAGATGGCCACCCGGCAGTTCAAGGATGGCATGAGAGAAGAGGAGATCAAGATAATGGATGCCTGGATCGATAGCGTCTTTGGCATCCTGAGGCAAGAGCAGGAGATTGAGGACGCAGAGAGAGCTGAGCGAGAGAGCTGGGAATGGTTCAAGGGCGACTGGACTGGCCGTGAGTTGGAACGGGAACGAGCATTCCTCATGTCTATGGACACGCGCGCCGACCCTCTCCCCGAATGGACGCCCATGTCATCAACCATGGAGAAGCCCACGCCGTTCCTCGAGAGCATGCAGAATGGCGTACGTCTGATCAAACTCCATAATGCCGTCGTATACAAGTCACGACGACGCTTCGGTGCCATCCCGACCTTCCACACCGATACCCAGAAACCCTACCGCTGCGCCGATAACCTGCGCTACTGGGCCAAGGCCGCCGAGTTGCGCTTCGAGGTGATGCTCACCGTCGACGCCCTGGGCGTCGTTTACAACACGTCCCCTCAGGTCTGGGTGGACTTTGAGACCGCCATCCTCAAGTGGTGCCGCCACGTTCGCCAAGAGATCACTCGGGAGCTGGAGTTATGATGAACCAGTCCGCGGTGTCTCGCAAGAGGGAGCCCGCTTCTGCGCTCGCATTAATGATTGGACGTTCGGATATCAGGAGTTTTAAGTGAATTGTGGGTTTTTGGCACCTTGGGAGGAGATCATTTCGAAATTGCATATTGCACGAGGACTACGCAGACGTCTCATCATCACGAAGCGCTTTGAAGCATCCTATTCTTCTTCTTTTTGGAACCCCCAGGCTTGGAGAATCCGGCCTCTTAGATGCAAACTCTACCTTCTAACCTAGTTAACTAGCATATACCCAGTGCATACATACATAGGCTTAGCGCAGATGGACAGTTGTTCAGCTTTTTGTAGACTGAATAAACAATTTTCAATGTCACTTGTTAGTGCTATCACTAGATGCAATTTTCCTGTGGTTATGGTGGTGGATATAATCATAGAGGAGAACACACAGTCACTTGGCACCACACTATGAACAATTCATTCAGAGATCTCAATTTTTTCTTTCTTTTTCCAATTTTCCAACTTGATTATGCTAACTAATATCTAATAAGAACCATGTTCCAGCAGAGCGATCGCTATACCCAACTCCATCAAATAAACCAAAGATATCAACCCTTTGCCAAGTAACGTCTTTGCTCTCTATAAGAGTGTTTACTCGATATCCACCTTGTGAATTTCAGTCCACTCCTTCTCGGTCTTGGGCACTGTGACCACCAAGATACCATCCTCCATCTTGGCCGTGATGCCGTAGCCGTCGACCTCGTCCCGGTCCTCGCTGTCTGCGGGAGGGAGGGTCACATT
Organism: Fusarium staphyleae; assembly: GCA_017140175.1. Lineage (NCBI taxonomy): Eukaryota > Fungi > Ascomycota > Sordariomycetes > Hypocreales > Nectriaceae > Fusarium > Fusarium staphyleae. The sequence goes on from JADDON010000459.1 coordinate 15,499, forward strand.
GCGCTCGAACATCCCGACCTTCCTCTCGCCAGAGGATAGGGTGTTCAGGAACGCTTCGTCGCCTGGGCGATGAACCACTCCGGCAATGTTCAGCACGTTGCGTTCTGGGTTCCAGTTGACGCCAATGTCTTCCTTCTTGGCTCCGGGCAGGGCGACATGGAGCACATAGGCCTTTTCTGTGTTGAACACGTCCACGGGCGGGGTGAAAGCGTCGGACTCGTCGTGGTTTTGACTCTCCGGGGAGCGCTGGGTTTGGTCGCGAAGGTTGCGGAAGAAGGGGTGGCCAGCGAAGCCACGGAAGAGGTTACTGAAGTCGAAGGGACCGCTCTGGCCAGGATAAGGAGGGGGTGAATGGGGACCGTGTCCGTGGTGAGGGCCGGGTCCATGGTGAGGGCCGGGTCCGTGGTGACCACCTCGAGGGCCTTGGAAGAAACCACCACGTCCTCCACGTCCTCCGCGACCACATCGGCCACGCCCTCCACGGCCGCGACCTCGGCCCCAAGGGCCTTGGGGACGTTGACCACAGTGGTTCTCCTCAGGAGCAACCTCTTCGGGGTCAGGAACGTCCGCGGATAGGGTATCAGGTGTGTCACACTTCTCGGTGTCGGTATCAGCGTCTACATCTCGAGCAGAGGCCTCGGTCCGGTTGGCATCGGAGTGATGAGGGCCGTGATGACCACGGGGGCCGCCCCAGGGACCTCCGCCGTGAAACCAAGGTCCCCATTCGAAACCGGCAGCATCAGGCGGTGGGGGAGGACCCTGAGGTCCAGCTCCAGGAGGGCCATGGGGACCTCTGTGAGGGCCACCGTGAGGACCGCCGTGAGGACCGCCGTGAGGACCAGGACCTCCTGGCGCTCCGAAGGGATAGCCGGCCATGAAGTAAGGGAAGGGGTTGCCAGAGTCGTGGTCAACTCCGCGACCGGCTTCCTGGTTGTTGGGATCAAAAGACTGGACAAAGTCCCAGAAGGGCATTGAGTAAGGGTGTTGATTTGGAGCCATGCTGGATAGAACTTGGTTGTCTCGTATTATCGTGTTTGTGATGAAGAAGATATGATTGTTGAATACTTGTAGATCAGTGGATGATAGAGATGAAGATGAAGCTAGAGATAAAAATCACATTGATCAATCAAGACATGGTCACTTATATACCTTTTCGCAGCTGACTCTCTCATAACTTGTCTATGCGGCGCAACACCTCCGCAAAGAGGCGACTTTCAGCCACGCACAACATGACACTTCCAGGCAGTAGGGCTGCCGCACTTGCGTAACTCATCGAACCATCCAGAGCGTCAAGGAACCAATTCGAGTTTAACAGGCGACGACTCGGGCAAGACTGTCGCCGCGCGTCCACCCTCCTCGCCTTCGGAGACCGGGGGGTCACGGGTATCTTGAACCACGATCGGTCCCGATGAGCCAATGGGCGCGGGGGAGGCGAATCGCGCACCTGTAACCGTTTTGCTCCAGGTGAGTCGGGCCCGAGGATATACAGGCGACCATGCGTTACGCCGCCAGCGTTTGCCTGGGGCTGTAGTTCTTGGGCTGGATAATAATCAAGTTCGACGATGGAGAGAGCCCGATATCCGAGACTGCGGCAGAATTAGAAGGGAGCCGGGCTGGTACTGCTGTAGAGGCAACCGAGGTGCTGAGTCATTGTGCGTGTATCGCCACATCAGCGTCCCAGCAGCCGCGTGGCTTGACTTGAGGCTTCATTTGCCAGGCGTGTGAGTCTAACCCAGACAACGCGTTCGTTCTTTCAGAAGTAATGATCTTTTTGTGTGTGTACACAACAAGCCTACGTCACCTAGTTAGTTAGTTCGCCTACAGCCGCACACACGCGGTTTACAGATTTGGCGATTGCGAGCCGTTCCATCTGTAAGTCATAGCGTTAACAGCTCTTTGGTTTACTACCTACTCAACCCACTTGACGGGGCAAGTAGGTAACTGATCTACCTACTCAATTCTGTCTTATGCATGCTTCGACTTCCTCGAGCTCAGGGAAACATATCTCAAGAAGGCATGTGGTTAACTTAGTTGAATATCAATAAGTGTCGGCACATCATCGTCGCTATAGTCCTGCTCAAAGTACGATGCTATAGTCCTGAACTGGGTCTAGTCCGCAAGCTTGAAATTGCATAGATATTTGGTGAGATCAGCATAGCTGGAGAAGGAGATAGGCACACTCAAATATAGTTGAGATTCATGCAATGGCTGGCCTAGAAGAAGCACTTCAACAGGGAGAGTCTCTGCTGTTACCGGGTTATGTCCGAAGACGCCGGGTTAATAGTTGGGTCCGGGGTACCGAATTCCCGGGAAACGCCGGCTCCACGGCATCCGCATCCCCGGAGCTGATGGGCACGCCGTAATGTTCATTGCAGTTCAAGGTCGACACATGAAGCTGTAAGAATACGTGTTAAATGAAATTGAACACGAAGTTACAAAATGTAACAGGAAATTACGTCAGTGAGCAAGTCAAATCGCATCGCGAGGACCTCGCGCCGCCACGTGAGCGACGACAGATGATTGGTCAGCTACAAGCTTAGAAATCTGCTCTCGGCGCATTTCGCCATTGGGAAAGAGAATGACCTCCCAAACAGCTTTCGCCGGGCGATCCGCGTAGAAGAAAAAGATGGGAGCTTCACAGTCAACACCTCTACCACCATCGCCAGTCGCAACAAAGCCGAACACAATGGACGCCTCGGCCACAAGTATCTGTACGCCAATCATCCCCTACGCTCCTACAATCCCCGCTGACCTACGTTCCCTAGCCTCCCCCGTGAGCGCCGCTGCGAGCGCTGCGACCACGACCGCTGCCAACAACACCAACAAGCCCAAGGTGAGCCGCCGCTCCTCCGTACCGAGTCAATTGCGATACTGACGTATTTACACAACAGCCTTGCTGCGTGTGCAAAGAGGAAAAGTCCAAGCGAGACGAGTGCATGCTCTTCTCCAACGCCAAGGACCCAGCCGCCGACTGCAAGTCGTTCGTCGAGCAGTACAAGTCATGCATGTTGGGCTTTGGTTACCAGGTGTAAGAATATACGCGCATTTCCGGTCATAGAGGCCGTGTACAATTCAATGTAGACATACAGGCAATCAATCCATGGATATTCCTCTCTGGTTCACAACGTGTTTCTCACTTGTGGCGTGACTATCTCGAATAGATAGTAGTATAGTTACGGAGTCGGAGTAGTGATGTGCACATAAAGACAATTGGGCCTAGAGCCGTACGAAGCATATTGTAGAGAAACTTATATTTGTAGATATCTCAGGATCGGCTTCGATTGAGCCGCTTGATATCTAGGAAATGTCATAAGAAGAACTGCCATGTCCCTCCTCAACCACCTGACGATTGGTATCATGTGATAGACTGACTTCGATGAATCGTTGGATCATTTTGCCTGCTTCATGTCTTTCTCTCTCCCATGGAACCCTGTCTTCATCATCTCCTCAACTTCTCTTGCTGTAGAGTTGACCTTGGAGACAACAGCCCCCATCTGCTGCTCAATGTCCCTCCTCCGCTCAGTTGCTTGGGTGATTTTCATAACGGTTGCTGCATAAGTGTCGGCCCTAGAGGTATCAGTACCTTGTTCTCAATTCAGAGTTTATCACGTTGAAAAGACATACTCTTTCGTGCGTCGCTCTACCTGGTAGGCGATGACGCGGGTGCGCAAGTCCTCCATGGCAGCAGCCGACTCCTGTACCACAGCACTCATACGCTCGTCACGATCCTTTTTTAGCTTCACAATGGTCAGATCGCCTCTTCAACTTAAATACGCCTTGGGGCAGTCTCACTTGAAAGAGGCGTTGTTGCGCTTGCATTGCAACCAAGCTGGGATCGTTGTCATCGTTACTAGAGTAGTTGGACTCGTCTGCAGCCATGACAGCGGACAGTGTAGTAGAAGCACTAGAAGAATGAAATGATAGAGTTGAAAAGTGAACCTGGTCAGCGTGTTTAGCGTGTTATCGAGTTGATGTGTCAAAGAAGGATATCCCCAGTGGAGGTTGTTCTCATAGGCCTTGGGGACGGGAAGGAGCGATTCTAAGGGGACTTGCACCTTCTTCCTCAATTGGTACTTGACATACCTTATAGGTACCTAGGTAGTATTGTCTGTCATGTTCCGTTTTCTTTACTACCAGTAGCTAAATGGCATCTTACGAGTAACACCATGATTTAAAGCTCTTTATCTTCATCACAAGCAATCATATGCTTCATTCATACACAAACGTTTCAAGGCAAATACAATGCTTTTTTGGCAGATTCATGACCCATCTTGGCATTCTCATGCAACCCAAGGCAGGACCCTGCTGGGGGATATCTTACTCTATCTGGTCAAAGCAATGTCGTCTATCCGCAGAATCATCTTCACCGTCTCGGCCGCCAGCTCGATCGCGCTCGTGCTCACAAGCAGGGGCTGCAACACGTTCTCCTTGGAGATGTTGGTGTTGACACCTCCCGACTTGATACTGACACCCGCGTTCTTCTCGCCCATCTCGTGTCGGTGTCGCAGCTCCGTCACCACCTTGATGCTGTTCAGACCAGCGTTCTCAGCCAGGGTAGTAGGGATAACCTCCATCGCATCCGCAAACGACTTCCAGCAGATAGCCTCTGTACCCGTCAAGCTGCGCGCTTGCTTGGAGAGCTGTGCGGCAATCTCGATCTCAGGGGCACCACCACCGGCGATAAGGGCCTTCTTTTTCACCAGGCAGCGCACCACACAGAGCGCGTCGTGCAGACTTCGCTCCGCCTCCTCCAGGATTAGAGAGTTGGCGCCTCGTACCACCACCGAGACAGTCTTGCCAGCTGACTTGGTGCCCGTAACCTTGACCATTCGCGATCCGGACGACTGGACCTCCTCCACAAGATCCGCGTAGCCCAGCTTGTCCTCGGTGAAAGAATCGATATCGGCAACGGGCTTGCATCCGGTCGACTTGCAGATGAATTCGACCTCGTCCCGCTCAATATCCTTGACCGCTAAAATGCCAAGCTTGGCCAGAAAGTGTAGTGATAGGTCGTTGACAGCGTCACGCAGGATGGACTTTTGAATAAGCAGAACGTTACACTTGGCCTTCTTGATCTTCTTGGCCATGTTAAGCAGATATAGTCGCTCCTCCTTAACAATCTTGTCCATTTGTCGGTAGTCGTTGACTTGGATAGTGTTCTCCATCTGCAGTTTGTAAGCAAAATTTCAATGGAAATAAATACGGGGAGCACGTACATCAGGCTTTGGGGGGCTCAGCTGGAATTGGATCAAGCCAATCCTCGCCTTTTCCATGCGAACTTGGCCACCGGCGTTCTTCAACACTGGCTGAGTGAGCACCAGGCCATCAACGAGCTCGCTGTCCTCGATCGTTCCACCAACTCGCTTGACGATTCGGATGTTCTTGAGATCGACGTTATCGGCGGTCTTAAGGTCGATAGTCTTAGTGACAGAGTTGACCGCCATGGGGCCAAGCAGGTTTGAGTACTGCGATACAATTTTGGACGACAGAGAAGTGTTGGCGGCCTGAAGAAGCGAGGCGGTATCGGTCAGGGCGATAGGAAGCGACATCTCGTGGAGAACCTCGACGGCGGCGCCGGCAGCTCGCTGGAAAGCTTCGGAAATGACTGAGGGGTGGATACCCTTGGAGAGAAGTCGGTCGGCGGCACCAAGTAGACTTCCACAGATGACAACTACAGAGGTAGTACCGTCACCAGCTTCCACATCCTGAGCACCAGACAGGTTGACAAGCATCTTTGCTGTAGGGTGCATGACCGACATGCTCTTGAGCATGGTGTTTCCATCGTTTGTGATAATGGTACCGCCTTTGCCATTTCGGATCATCTTGTCCATTCCTCGGGGGCCGAGAGAGGTTCTGATAGCATCGGCGACGGCTAATCGATCGTTAGTGTGAGGAAAGCTTCATGTTGAGGTCAAGGCGCCGTACCTCGAGCGGCGACAATGTTGGAGGAGCGCACCGCCATGGGCTTCTCCTTGTCCTAGAAACATCGTCAGCGGGGGAGCTCAGAGCTTAGTGGGAGCTCGCCATACACGAAAAGTAGCATTGCTGGAGCCACCCGCTGCTGGGGCTTGAGCTGCGGCCGGGGCAGACATTGTGAGAAAGAGTTAGTGGTCCCGGGAGTCTTCAAAGAAGTGATGTTGATGGCGGGGCTTTGAAGGAACACGACTTCGCAGAATCCAGTCGCCTTGAGATCCAATGTCCCACCTTTCCCCTAGGCTGCCCTACTCCGCCATAGAATAAGTTGTCACCCAGAAATTTTGGATCGGGAGTTGAGATCATCCAGCTCCGAGGGGTTCCTTGCGCTAGCCTGTAGGGGCTTAGCGGTCAAGCAGCCTCATGCGGCGGGTCCGTGCTTCAAGCTCAAGGCAACTCACGGATTACGGAAGGCCCTTGGTGACACCTCCAACCCCAACCCAAACAACGACGACGCCGGCGACATCCTACCTTCCTCTCCTACTTTGGTATCTCATCAACGCCTCCGTCTTTAACATACGAGTATCACGATCTCGCAAATTTCCGATAAAGAACCCGGAGACCTGAGGTTTTCATCATGGTCAGTCGCTTGTGTGCGCCTAGCAAGCTTCATTGTGTACTAATAGGCCCAGCCTTCCGCAACCGGACAGAACTGGGAGAAATACCAGAAGCAATTCGCCGACGATGAGGTAGAAGAGAAGAAGATCACACCTCTAACAGACGAGTACGACTGATGTCTACAATGAAGAAGCTTCCAGGCAGCTAACTATTGACCAGGGACATTCAGGTTCTCAAGACCTACGGCGCTGCGCCATATGGAACATCCCTCAAGAAGCTCGAGAAGCAGATCAAGGAGAAGCAACAAAGCGTCGACGAGAAGATCGGTGTCAAGGTTGGATCACTCAGCCTATCGCTCGCCAGTACAGATGATCCTAACATATGACAGGAATCCGACACAGGACTTGCGCCACCACATCTATGGGATGTTGCCGCCGACCGTCAACGAATGTCCGAAGAGCAGCCTTTCCAGGTTGCACGATGTACAAAGATCATTGCCGATGAGAAGGGAGATGAGTCCAAAAGCAAATATGTCATCAACGTGAAGCAGATCGCCAAGTTCGTCGTCCAGCTTGGAGACCGAGTCAGTCCCACAGATATCGAGGAGGGTATGCGGGTTGGCGTCGACCGCAACAAATACCAGATTATGCTTCCGCTACCGCCCAAGATCGATGCGAGCGTTACCATGATGACCGTGGAGGAGAAGCCCGATGTCACATACGGTGATGTCGGTGGCTGCAAAGAGCAGGTTGAGAAGCTGCGAGAAGTCGTCGAGATGCCTCTTCTGTCTCCTGAGCGGTTTGTAAACCTCGGTATTGATCCTCCCAAGGGTGCTCTTCTCTATGGTCCTCCTGGAACTGGCAAGACTCTCTGCGCCCGAGCTGTGGCCAACCGAACAGACGCGACTTTTATCCGAGTCATTGGTAGCGAGCTTGTTCAGAAGTACGTTGGTGAGGGTGCGAGGATGGTTCGAGAGCTGTTTGAGATGGCGCGGACAAAGAAGGCTTGCATCATCTTCTTTGATGAAATTGACGCTATCGGTGGTGCTCGGTTTGACGATGGAGCTGGTGGAGATAACGAAGTTCAACGAACCATGCTGGAGCTTATTACGCAGCTGGATGGTTTCGACGCGCGAGGAAACATCAAGGTCATGTTTGCGACCAACAGACCCTCGACCCTCGACCCTGCGCTTATGCGACCCGGCCGTATCGATCGAAAGATCGAGTTTTCGCTGCCTGACCTCGAGGGCCGAGCCAACATTTTGCGTATCCACGCCAAGAGTATGTCGGTCGAGCGCGATATCCGATGGGAGCTTATCTCGCGTCTATGCCCCAACGCAACCGGTGCCGAGCTGCGCAGCGTGTGCACCGAGGCTGGTATGTACGCGATCCGCGCGCGGAGAAAGGTGGCTTCGGAGAAGGACTTCCTCAGCGCGGTGGACAAGGTCATCAAGGGCAATCTCAAGTTCAACTCGACGGCGACGTACATGCAGTACAACTAGACATGGCAGAGGGGTATAATTTAATTCGGTGTACGAGTAGATGGCAATTGGATGGCGTGGATGGCGGGATACTAGACGTCACAATGAACAAGCTGCTTCTACGTGTGGTTCGCGAATGAAGGATTTCCTGTGAGGCTCGATCAAGGGCCAAGATGTGTAATGGTTTGTTGATGTCTATCTACCTATATATAATAACTCCCGGATCAGAGTTTGAAATCCCAAGCCGCCGAGGCTTTACTGAAGTTGAAACGCCATTCCCATTCCAAACGCTTCATCCCTTACGATGCGTGTAGTAATCTTCCCATGTGCTCAAGAACGTCCCATTCAGAGCGATACGCTTGCCACAAACTCCAACCCAAACAACAAAATGCACGTCCAGAGTAGCAGCGAGTATCATTAATCATCAGTTAATCCTTCGGTGCCAAAAAGGAGGTATCCGTCATGAGCTTTCCATGCGAGAGAAGCAGCCTAGACATGTGACTTCTCCCTGTGCGCCGCGCTCTATACAGCAGCGACTGCACACCACAGCGCGGTGTCCAACAGCGACCCAGCCTTTCTCTTGTTGCTGGCCCCGGTTGGTCTCGCTGTGCCTTTCTCGAGGCTGGTCGTCAACGTCGTCCATGTGGAAGGATCTCGAGAGGACCTCTTGTTCTGACAGCACAGAGCCTTCGTCCAGGTTCCAGCCGTGACACTCGCGGATGCAGACAAAACACGTGCGCTCACCGCAGCCCTGGCAATCGGCGAAGGAGTCGAGGTCGGATTTCTTGGTGGGCCTGCGGTGGCAGATGTGGCATGGAGCGAGCACGGCGCTGGTTGCTCGGGGGCCCGGCGGACGGGTAGAGAGTGCAGGCTGTACTGGTGGCGTTTTGAGCTGCGATGAGCGACGCCGCTTGTGCAAGCTCTGGAGGGGAAAAGATGAGGAGCCGAAGTCGTCGGTTCTGTGGATGTCGTCGTCGGTTATGCGGGCTCGTTTTGTCAGGGGGATGACCTTGCGTGGAGCGAGTTCGGGCCGCTGATTGACGAGGTAAAAGGGCTTGGCCTCGTCTGAGGCATATAGAGAGTAGGTCGGTCGTTCATCATCACCGGTCCATCTTCGCTTGTGGCCCGGATGGACGTCTTCACCGACAAAGGGCATGTTGAGGAGGAGGTGGTAGGATGCTTTGCCAGTGGTGCTTTGCTTGGGCACGCACGGCTCCGCGAAGGAGGGATGAGGAGGTAGCAAGAAAGGTAGAGAGTGAGCTAGATATGGTGGTTCACCCAGGGAGGAGAGGTTGAGGAGTTCACGATAAGCGGGCTAACGGTTTGAGGTCTAAGATATGAGAGGTGACTGCGCCCAAGTGGCTCAGTGCTCCATGCTCCGTGCCCCGGGGAGTCGAGGGGGTTGGTTGGTCAGTCCTGATTAGCGCTAGCCTCTGTTAGGCTACTGTGGCGAGGCAGCTTGAACTGCCTGTGAACGTCCCCTTAGGTTAATTCAGGCCATCAGTATCCGTAAGTGCCCTTGGAACTATGAATATTAAGAAGCCCAAGACGGCGTAGGTTAACAAGCCAGGTCAATTCCGTTCATGACTTATGATACCGCGAATATTATACCTTTTCAACTGGAGCTGGTGATGCAAACACACCTCCAAGACTCGGTCGAGGATCAACTCCATAACCGACGATAACCAGCCAGTGGTACCAGCATAACACAAGCATCAATATCACTATCACATACTCTGCATTGTTGTAAAAAACACACTACTCATACTTAGAAACTCAAAGCGTAGAACTAGGTCGAATAAGGTATTGGAACGATTCATCTGATTTACACTCTAACATCCACCTCCCGCTTCCTTCCACAACTCGAATTTCTTTTCTACCCGCCACCACCGGACAAAGGAGCTGCTCTAGGGGGCGACTAGTATACAAATGAGACTTGGAGACCGTGCTTAGTGGCGGATCTTGGTCTCCTTGGGAGGATCGTAGGCGATCTTCCGGGACTTGAGCCAAGCCCACTTGTATCGCTTAACCCACACGCTGACAGCCCACAGAGAGGCAGAAACAACAAGAACCTTCATACCCATTCGCTTTCGGTCGTCCATCTCAGGCTCGGCAGCCCAGTTGAGGAACTCGACAACATCCTTGGCCATCTGAGACGTAGTAGCGGGCGTCTCATCCTCGTATTCGACGAGGCCGTCGTAGAGAACACGGGCCATGGCGATACCGGTACCGGGGAAGTAAGGGTTGAAGTTCATGCCAGGAGCGACCTGCACACCAGCCGGGGGCTCCTCAGGGTAACCGGTCAATAAGCTGAAGATGTAGTCGCAGCCACCGTGACGGGCCTTGATGATCAAGCTCAGATCCGGGGGAAGGGCACCGTTGTTGGCGAATCGGGCAGCCTCCTCGTTCTGGTAGGGAGGAAGCATGTAGTCGGCCAGCTTTCCGGGACGCATCTGGATCTCACCCTGCTCATCGGGCTCGCCAGGGTACTCGTTCTCCTCGGCAAGGGCCTTGGCCTCGTCAACGGTCAAGACGGAACCGACCAGAGTTCGGTAGGGAATTCGGCTCAGGGAGTGGCAGGACTGGCAGACCTCCTGGTAGACCTGGAAACCACGGCGGAGACTAAAGAGAGGGTCAGCATTTTGCCCCCGTGTTGTGCATTGGGCCGGTGGCATCTTACGCCTGGTGATCAAAGGTCTTGAACCACTTCGCGTGGACCCAAGGGTACTGGGTGGCGTGAAGACTGTGATGGCTTGGTTAGCAATTGTGATGCAGCATAGTATGGATCATCGATGTTGCCGTATTTATGCCTCATCGCCCAATATGGGGAACGAGCAGACACGACCATTGAAATCCAGGATCAGCACGTACCCTTCCTCAGCAGGAGTCATGGCAAAGGCCACGGGGGCTCCGTAGAGATGATAGTACCAGGCCATGGAGCCGAGGGCGAGGGTAGTCGAGGCGGCGGCGGCCACGTTCAATCGAGTGGGAGAGGCATCGCCGGCGGCGCTGGAGCTCGAAGAGGCGGCACGCTGCGGAGAAAAGACAGTCAGCAATCTGGTAGAGCTATTCGAGGCCCATTTTGATGCGATTGGTGTGGTTTGGGCGGGTTGGGGCTCAATGTCATGTTCCCTCGGCAAACGGGAGCTGGGCGGGTTGTATCGTGCCATACCTTGGAGACAGCAGAAGGGCCGTTCCGGAGGCCATTGAAGGTGCGCGTCGAGCGCAAGCACGACCTTGCGAGCATTATGGGCAAGCTAGACCGTCGCTGCTGGATGTGCCGCGATCGAATGTGAGACGGCGATGGGTAGTCGTTCTCGGAGTCGGGTGACAAAAGGGCTCAGCAGAGATCATTAGCATCAGACAAAATCCTATCGAGCGTTCCGAAATGGACCGATTCTGATTGGACACGGTCACGTGGCCCTGCATCCACGTCTGTTCTCAGCCTCCGTCGGAGCGGCAGGTGACCTCCACATTACAAGGCCAACATCCCAAGTTTTTCCGATGTCCCGGGCTGAAGTCGGGTTCGACAAGTGACTCAGCAGCACAAGCACTGCTGCCCATGACGATCGGAAATTGCAAGTAAATGCTAGCCCAAACCGCATTCGGATCTCTAACTATTGCCTAATTTACATTTTGCCCCACCCCCACCTATGTTACATTCACATTCGCATTCACGTTGACACCCTCAACTCCCACATTCTTTTGCTCGCGAATCTGCAACGACTTGGATTATAGCCCCGACGTCTCTGCCTTGAGCACTAGCGCATTCACTCGTGTGCTTCATCTATAATATGGCTTCTTCCGACAAGATCTTCTCCCTCGAGGGAAAGAGCCTCAAGCTCACTACGGCTGAGGATCTTGAGCCTCACATCGCGAGCCTCCGAGCCCAGGACGATGTCGAGGAGGTTCGCCTTTTGGGAAACACCCTTGGTGTAGGCGCCTGCAAACTCCTTGGTGAGGTTCTCGCGACCAAGAAGAACCTCCGAGTAAGTCGCTGGCTTGTCCCTCTGATCCGTTTCTTAGTATCCTGACGGCCTGTTTCTAGGTCGCAAACCTTGCCGATATCTTCACCGGTCGACTCCTCAACGAGATCCCTGAAGCGCTCTCCTCTCTTCTTACCTCCATCCTTAACCTCCCCAAGCTAAACACCATCAACCTCAACGACAACGCTTTCGGCTTGAACACTCAGGCGCCTCTCGTCGCCTTCCTGGCCTCCCACGTTCCTCTCCAGCACCTATATCTCAACAATAACGGCCTAGGCCCTCATGCCGGTATCTTCGTTGCCGATGCCCTTTCAGAACTCTATACCAAGAAGGAGGCTGCACGCAAGGAGGGCAAGGAGGTCCCTGACCTCGAGACAGTCATCTGTGGCCGAAACCGACTCGAGAACGGAAGCATGACTGCTTGGGCCAAGGCCTACAGCCTCCACAACAAGATCAAGGAGGTCAAGATGGTGCAGAACGGTATTCGACCGGAGGGTATCTCGCATCTCCTGAGCGAAGGTCTCAACCACGCCTCCGAGCTCAAGATCCTCGATCTACAAGACAACACTTTCACCGTGAGAGGTGCTCGAGCACTTTCCAAGGTTGTCTCTGGCTGGACTGCGCTGCAGGAGCTCGGTGTTGGCGACTGTTTCCTGAAGGGCAAGGGCGGTGTTCTGCTTGCCGATGCTCTTGCTAAGGGCAAGAACACCAAGATCGAGATTCTGCGATTACAGTACAACGAATTCACCGCCCCTAGTATTAAGGGCTTTGCGAATGCTGCAAAGGACGGTCTGCCTGCACTCAAGCGAATTGAGCTCAACGGCAATAAGTTCACCGAGGATGATGAGTCAATCCTGGCTCTCCAGAATCTCCTTGATGAGCGTAAGGAGAAGCTCGGTGGCGATATCGTGACCGAGGATGACTGGGGTGTCGACAACCTGAGCGATCTGGAGGAGCTCGATAGCGACGAAGAAGAGGAGGAGGAGGAAGAGGAGGAGGAGGAGCCCGAGGAGCGTGCCGAGAAGTTGGTCAAGGAGGCAGAGGAGGCCCAGGAGGAGCCCGTCATCCCCGTCAAGGATAAGGAGGTGGATGAACTCGCAAAGAAGCTCGAGAAGGCTAGCATTTAGACAAAATAGCGCAAGAGCCGCCATATAGATGAACTGCATGATGATGACCATTTACTTGTCACAAGGCCTAGTTGGAAATTCGATACCCCTTTTCAATATGAACAGCGATGAATGCGCAGTTGACCTCTTGTTGGTAACCAGCCTGTGCGAGCAACTCACACATGTACACGGTTCCATCACAAGGCGAGCCGAGGCCTGGAGTTAAAAGTCTATTCAGTAAAATATGGATAAAAAGATACATTACCTGGGGCTTGTGACTTATGATGATATCAAACCCATAAGTAGAAACCACAAAGGGACGTATAATGCTGTTAATGGGGAGAACGACGTACCTCTGGCCAACCACAATGTTGCCATTTGCGTTCTCTCTAGAAACCATATAGTTAGCACACACTGCAATAATCAGGAAAGGGTAATAGAGGAGAAAGGAGTTGTGGTAGCCTGCAAACGAAACCCCCAAGCGCCAGCCGATCCATTGCCTCCAAAGCCATTGATCCATCCATAAGCTCATCCATGTCGATATGTAGATAAATACAAATGCAATAACAACTGGTTTCCCTTGAGACTGTCATCCTTCCAGGGATATATCCTTCCTGCTCGGTCGTTCACATGTTGGGCCATCTTATCATATCGCATCCTGTGTCTCCTCAGCTCTTTTGCTATGGCCACTGACTGCATGGCCATGCTATTCTGATTCTCAGTTTGTAAATCGTTAGCTATTTACATGACGTCCATTGTATCTGCCTCCTGTGATCGGAAGGCCTGGTAGGCGCCATATTGGGTTGCCATCTCCATCATTTGTTGCTGACGGGCGAAATCGGGGCCCATGTAGACAGGGTCAGTGGCGTGGGTATAGTCCTGACCATAGGTGCTTCTCGGCTGGCTGTCTCTGGCTTCTCGTTCGCGTTCTCGTCGCATGAGCTCTTCATATCCAGAAGCCATGTAGGGCTCCGTGTCGGGCTCCGTGTTCTGAAGCCACCTACCGTCTCCTGCTTGAACTTGGGTTCCATCGAGGCTCATGACTTGTTGCTGTTGTGCCAACCTGTCATAACGCAGGCGAGCAAGTTGTTCTTCCTGCTCCACAGTAGTGCTGCTCCAGGCGAGAGAGGGGATATCTGCGCCGTTTCCTGGAGGACAGATGCTCCAAAGTGCAACGAGTCTTTCCTGCTGCGGAGGCTCCGCAATCCTGAACAGCTGGATTTGCGAGGGCGTAAGGGTAGACGAGTCGACACCATGATACTGTAGAATAGTCTCAACACTAGGGCCTTGAGTTTGGGAGGGTTCTGAGGAAGGTCGAGGGGGCTCCTGATGCTGAGCTGGTTGAGGCCTCACAACATGAGCGGAGTGCGTATAGTGCTGAGAAGAATAGATGATGGGTTTGGCGGGCTCTGGCTGAGGTTCTTCATGGGGAATGGGAGCAGGCACAGCTTGGGGGTTGAATGTGAGGTTACGGGAAAAGAGAGCCGCAAGGTCATCCTGCGTCTGCATGTTGGACTGAACAAAAGCCATATTGCGAGACCTATAAAGAAGTAAGTTAGCGAGCGAGTGACATATAGAAGACGAGTTGATAAGTACCTGGTCGAGTCTTCAGTTCTAACTAGTAAGTTGTTGAGGTTAGAGTAAGAGTAAAGATGTTGTGAATCTCGTCAAATAGATTCCGAGAACCAAGGTGTTCAGCTCGACGTCAACAGATATCTCGTGGAAGTTGGCTTTGAGTTGAATTGTCTGGATATGTTGGGTGGCAAGGAATGTAGAGGCGCGGTGGTGATAGGAGTTGTTTCGGTATCTCTTGCAGGGCGCAGATGGGCAAACAAACAGTTGGTATTTATTTGAGAGCTAAGCTAAGCCTCTGGCGGAAAGCAAGGAGAGTGGAAGAATAACAAAGAAGCCAGAGAGAATAAAGAAGAAAGAGAGTCGAGAGTTGTTCTCTTTGGTTTGAGGGACCCTTTATTGGGCGTGGGCTTTGGAGGGGCTGTCTAAGAGCGGTGGACCGTTGGGTCGGATTGCAGGGAAGCGCACGGGGGTGGTTTCTTGCCCAATATCGAAGTGGGGAGAAGACGAACATAAAAGAGGAAATAATGTGATGTTTTGTTGGATTGCGCTATACAGGCGTGAACGGTGGAGGAGGTGTCGAGGGTATAAAGGAGAGAGGGAGAGGGGGAGAGAGACAGTACGGAGTAGAATATGAGAGTCGAGATGAAGTTGACAATGAATCTAATCGCGGGGGGATATTGAAGCAACAGCAGAAAGAGTAATGGAGGGGCAAGGGAAACAACGTGGGACAGCGGGACCCCTTCTAATTCGGGATGACGCAGCACGGGCAAGTGATAGTGGCACATGATGTCCATCATGATTCACTTTTATCACTCTCTTAATATCGACATAATTATTCTCAATCCCGGGTCGGTCACTAATATCCCACGCCATTCCTTAAGGAAGAGGCAGGCAGATTATCATAATTCACTCGTCTTATTCACTTGTTCACACTTTCAGGGAGTCAGAATCTTTCATCTGCGGACAAACTAACCTGAACCCCTGGTCTCTCAGGCCTTGTGTGACCCAATGAGCCTGTGCCACACAGCAGACGATGTGCGACCAACACTTTAAGCGCGCAGGCATAGCTTGTCAAAGCATAAGTATCCATTGTAAATGATCTGCTTTGATCATCTCGGTCGCCTTCTTTTCAGGGGACAATGCCAACAAGTCGTTGTCAGTTTTGGCCATCACCTCAACGCAGGTTGAGTCTCAGATCAGATGTAGGTCCTCTTCATTCATGTCTCTCGTAGCAGTTCCCCCTCGTCAGGCCTCAACACATGCCCCAGCTAAGACTCACCGCTCGACAGTGAATAAATAGCTCTTCATGTTTCTGTAGCGGCTCTCTAGTGGCTCATAGAGGTTTGACGCTTTGAGCCCTTCTCGTTCTAGCCAGCACCTGTTTCCCATCGGTCAAATCTTGCTCTGTCTGTGCATACAAATTCTGTCGAGTCTTGCAGCACTGGTCTAGAGTGGGAAAACAAGCCAATCAATCATTATCTTTACTTTACAGCTCGAAAATAACGTTGCGGCTGGTCCTCTTCTGATAACGGGTCTCGAGGGCTACAATGCGACTTACAGAGTGTCAAGCTTGTCTGTCAGTTAATTACAGTAATAATGTGACAAGCCACTGCGGCAGTCTCAAGAAGAAGAAAAATATTAAACTGTAGAATAATATTTTCTTTGACAGCACTAATAATAAGACTGACGAAGCCAAATATCTACCCCACGTTAATAATAGTATGCCAATCTAGAACGAGGACCATTTCGCTGTAGGGGACATCGATGCCATACGAAAAAGGCTAGTGGGCTTTGCTACCAAGCCACTTCTGCAGTCACACACTACGGAGACTTGTGGCTCGACAGGCCGAGGCTGAACTCAGCCCTTGTGGCTGGTGCATATGGCTGGTCATATGCTCGCCTCAGGCATCACACTCCATCCAGCCTTGCAGCACCGTCAACTGCAACACGCAGCTCCAGGCTGCCTGAAGGTGAAGCTCCAAGCCAAAGCCTATCACAAGCACCCTCAACAACAAGCTCTCTCCCCTCTCAATCCCCGCCATCCTCCTTTAAGTTATAACCCTTTACACAAAAGACTTCACGAGAGCATATAGGCAACATGGTAAGTTAACCGCACTACTCATTAATATGCTTGTCGTCATACCCAGGGAGAGCTTCCAAGTGCTGACCTACCGGATCATAGACGTCGATAGGCACGGGTTACGATCTTCTCAACTCCATCTTCTCCCCCGATGGCCGCAACTTCCAAGTCGAATACGCAGTCAAGGCGGTGGAAAATGGTGGCACCTCGATTGGTATCCGAGCCAAGGATGGCGTCGTCCTAGCTGTTGAAAAGGTCGTCGCATCTAAGCTTCTAAAACCTGGCGCCAACAAGCGTATTGCTACAGTCGACAGCCACCTTGGAGCTGTATGTTCTTTTCTGCCTTCTAACTATTGGTTCTTTGGCTAATCTTGAGCCACAAGGTGTACTCCGGTATGGTCCCTGACGGACGTCACTTCGTCGACCGCGCCCGCGACGAGGCCCAGAGCTGGCGACAGAACTTCAAGACACCCATCCCTACATCCGACCTGGCCACCCGCATGGGCGGCTACCTCCAGGCATACACCATGTATGGCTCCGTTCGACCGTTCGGTATCACCGCCATTGTTGGTGGCTACGACACCCCCGAAGAGACGCCCGTTGATGGCGAGGTCGGCTCAGGACCCAAGTGTGGCGCCGGCGGTAAGGCCCATGGCGACCATGGCGGTCCCTTTCTCTACATGATCGAGCCCAGCGGTCTATACTGGGGATACTACGGAGCGGCGACGGGCAAGGGCCGACAGGCCGCCAAGGCTGAGCTCGAGAAGCTCGACCTGCCCGCCGGTAACATCACCCTGCAGGAGGCTGTCAAGGAGGCTGCGCGCATCATCTATGTGGCGCAGAAGGACAACAAGGACAAGGACTTTGAGCTGGAGATGACCTGGATCAGCGGCCCCGACGGCCCTACCAAGGGCCGGCACGTCGAGGTACCAAAGGAGTTGCGGGAGGAGGCTGAGAGATTAGCCAAGGCTGAGGATGAGTCCGACGACGATGATGAGGATGGAAAGGACGACGACAAGATGGAGGATTAGACAGAGCGCTGTGTCAAGCAAAATTAAGGCACTTGTACTATCATGATGACAGGGTCATAGAATTTAATGGTTCATCTGCAGGCATCCAAGACACCTCGAATATGCACTTTTCTGTCCTATTTACACACGACCACCTATCTCTATAGGTCTGAGGGGGTATCAAGAATGGGGCTGCGAGGCCTGGTTCTGGCACCAGTTGTTCCAGTCAGCAAAGAACGAGCTCTGGAGCTTTGCCTTGCCGAGCACCCAGTTCGACTGCGTCTTGGCATACACGGCGGCCACGTCCTTGATCCTAGCCTTGTCCGCGGCATAGAGCGCCGACGCAACGATGAGGCTCGCCGCGCTGGCCGCCTTTGCGTACGCGTGGGCGTTGTCCTGGCCCGCGGCCTCGTGCACCTCGAGGAGCAGGCCCAGCAGGTCGTCCTCGGCTGGGGTGCGGGCCTCGTCGCGGCTGCCGCGGGCCTTCTTGAGGGCCTTTTGGTAGTTGAGGATGATCTCGCAGGCGCGCGCGGCGAGGGGCTTTGTGCTGGTGGTGCGCATGAGGCTGAGGAGGGGCAGCAGGAGGGCAAAGGCCAGGGGGCTGAGGGCCTCGTTGCGGACGTAGACGTCGAGGAGATCGAGGATGCGGTGCTTGAAGTTTACGACCGACTGCTTGGCCTCCTTCTTCTGCTTCTTGGAGTCTTGGGGTCGCACCTTGAGCTGTTGCTTGAACACCTCGCCGAGCTTCTCGTCCATGGCGAGCATCTCCGAGTCAGACATGTCGGCGTCGGAGTCGGAGGATTCAGCTTCAGCGTCTTTGTCCAAGCGATGACTTTGGAGGATCTTGCCAAGAAACTCTTCAAAGTCCGGCTCCTCTTTGTCGGCACCGTCTTTCTCGTCTTTGTCTTCATCCTCATCCTCATCCTCGTCGCCGCTCTCGTCGTCGCCGTTCTGCTCGCTGATGCCAACAAACTCGACATCAGAGTCAATCTCTACGTCCGATCCATTGGCATCATCATCATCGTCCTCCTCATCTGATCCTTCTTCCTCCTCGTCAACTTCCATTTCGTCCTCTCCGGTATTGAACAGCTCCTTCTGGCCCTTTGTACTCTCGCCAGATGACAGGGGCCCAGTGAGGAGTTCCAATCCTTCAGCTGAGATCTGAGAGGTAAAGGCGTCAAACACTTGCTGAGAGACCTGACGCATGAGGGATGAGGGTCGTGCAACCATTGACAGCAAGATTTCAACGAGAAACTCTGAAGTCCCAGCCTCAGTCTCTCCAGACTTGCCCTGCTTGAGCCTGTCAGAGTATTGAGCCAAGTCGCTGAGCACCTCCATGGCATCCGGATCTTCATTGTACAGCTGGAAAACAGATACGGCATGCAGCATAGCCAGACTCTGTGAAAGATTCTTGTCGTCCACGGCCTTTGTCTTGCGCTTCAAAAGCTTTTGCATTCTAGCCAAAGCTCCCTCTACCGCAGTCTTGATCTCCTCGGACATCGCCACGGAGTCCGGGTCAATCGAAGACACAGCAAGGCAAAGCGTGCGGTAGTCCTCGGTCCTTCGGCTGACCTTGGCAAACGAGCTCTCGAGACGGCTTCGGCAAAGTTCCCGGATGCCTTCTGTCAGGACCTCTGAAGGGACCTGCTTTGGCCGAGAGTACGCCAGCTCAGATAAGTCTCGCAGCGCCGCGGAGAACACGGTCTGTTGAATTTCGCCAGTCGCCGATGAGGCAGAAGCGTTCAGGACTTTGGAGAGGTAGTCAACGTAGACCCGAAGTGTGGATGTGGCCTGCGCAGTCTCCTGCTGGGACAAGGTGCTGATCGGGTTTCGAATAATACGAAGCGTCTCCTCCCCATTATCATCCGAAACGCTCTGGAGGATCTTGTCTATCGTTTTTGTGTTGGTTCGTTGATCGAAGTTATAGGCACCATGCTGCCCTAATAGGCTCTTCAGGATGGGTATTAGAATAGATGGATGGGTCGAGACCTGTGATTCAATCGCTTTGAGGGCCTTTGTTGCTGCGCGGTGGAGGTATCGATCCTCCTTGGCGGCTTGGTTCATAAGGCATGTTGTGAGGTTGTTGCTAAAGAGAGCCTCGAGATGGGCAGGAAACTCCACTAGTCCCTCTAGCATCTTCTGAAAGACCATGAATCCTTTGAACTTTTGGCCTTCGGTGGCACTCTTGGAGAAGAGCGAGTCTGTAACCGTTAGCATTCGCTCTGGGCAGGCTCCTTATACACTTACCATCGACGACGCGAGCCCAAAACTGCTCGAACTCCTCGGCCCCCGACTCTCCCTCTTTGACGTAGTGGGCCAAGAGGATATCCCACACAAAATGGAGCTGAGCATTCCAGCTGGCCTGCTTGTTCTTCTGGCCTGGCTTATTCTCATTCTTGGAAAAGTCTTGGAAGCTCTCTCTCAGGACTGCAGCGAGGTCACCAAAGGACTTCTTGGAAAGAGGATTGCGCCACGGTTTAACATTTAGGTCCGGAAACCTGCTAAGGGCGACGAGCCAAATGGCTACACCTTCAGGGGTCTTGGCCAAGTTGGCCTCGGTAACCTTTTCGAGCGTCGCTTCGGCATCTTCCTGCTTCATCTGGTCGATAGACTGGACGATGACCCATCCGCACTGCGAGCGAAGCCAAACCTTCTTGTTGGCGAGCTTCAAGAGAAGATCGAGCACCATGTTCCACCTCGAGGGGTCGCGGAAGAGAACACCGGCTCGGACAAATGACTCGATACCAAAGAGCTGCCCAAACCAGTGATCTCTCTCTTCCTGTCCGGGAATGTTTCCAATGGCTTGGGTCTTCTCGGATAGTATCTCGAGAACTGTTTCGAACGTGAGACCCTCGTATTTCGATTCGACGAGTGCCTTCTCGCCATACATCTGCCCGAGAAGCTCTGTGAGAACCAGACTGAAGCCAAGACGAGAAGCATTTCGGCCACTTGCGAGACCACGGAACAGGCGACGGTCTAGATGTCGTCGCAGAACAACCTCAGAGACGCCGTCTCCGCCGAGGAGGCTGGAAACGATACAGTCGGCAGCTTCAATTCGATCGTTTGCATCCTCGCTGCCCAAAAGCTCGTACAGGCCGGCCTCCCGTTTCCGCTCGTCGCCCACTGGTGTCTCGACGAAGGGCGATTTCTCAAAGGCTGGCTTCGTCTGCTGCGCGTCGTTCGTAGGGAGAGCGGGTTCTTTCTTGTTGCGCTTCTGGGGCTTTTGGGCTGTATTGGAGCCCTCTTTAGCTCCGCGCTTTCTTTTACTGGCCATTCTGGTCGAGGTCGAGGTTGAGGCGCAAAAATGATTGTTAAGGCGGCTTTGATCTTATCGCGACGGCGACGGCGTTTGGCGACGCTTTTTCAAAAAAATTACAGGGACCTGGATTCTGCCATCTCCTACCGCCCAAGGTCTCACCCCGCAACCCCACCATATCGATATCAACGTGGGGGTTTTGGCAGCCTCAAAATGACTTCATCCAGACTTAGAGAACGACTTGAAATGTTCAATAAGTAACCTCGTTTTAGTGACACGCATGTGTTAACTCAACTTCTCGATGTGTAAAGCTGCGATACATTCTTCTGTTTGGTTGCATCTTTTTTAATGTATCAATGGCATACAACGTGACTGCTTAGACATGCATAATGTATAAGTTACATATGGCACACTCATAGAACTTCACAACCATTTCCAAATATATATCAATAACAGCTTCATACCTCATTTGGCGTCTTCTATACTATTAATAATCCATGTAAGTGAGGCTCTTCTCCAACACGCATAGTGTTCGCGGGCATTCAGTGTCTTCTCCATATATCATATGATGTTGAGAGGAGGCTACCCAAAAGGAAAAGGCCCAACTCTGTTACGGCTCTTCCACAATATCGAAAGACGCTTGCTTATTCCAACTGGAGTGCTGTTTTTCATCTGTTTGTGTGTTAATTGCATGCCGGGCACTATTAACTCGGGAGTATGAACGTTGCACAACCAGCGAAATGAAGATCAGAATAGGGAAACTTACAAAAGACCAGGGAGCAAAGCCTAGGCAATACTGATCAAAGTACGCTTAATTGTGTGTATATAAATGTTCAATGGCTCAGCTTGTAGCGTCACATTTTACGTTGGTACGATACCGCACGATGTTGGCTTAACACTTGGTTATCCAAAGTTTCCCGTCTGTACTGGTAAATAGTCACTAAGAGATATTATTCACTTGATGTCTTATCACCGACTTATATACCACTGCCAAAGACAAGGCTGCGACAGACAAGTACGGTTTTCGTTTCGCCTGCGTACCATTAATCACCTGCATAATAACCAGTTCACTGCCACTAGCTGTGCCATTAAGATCCATTATATAGGCATCCTCTGTGTGTGTAGGAGATATCCCTTTAATCTATAGGGGTAGCATTTATTCGGGCGATTAAAGGATGGGGGTGAGTCTTGGTTAATTGACTGTTGTAATAAGTCCATTGCGTGAGTCGAATTCGTCGTCGAGAGGAAAGGTATCATCTATGAAGCCGGCTTCACCTTCAATATGTAGGAGGGCCATTATCCAAGAGGAAATAGGAGACGTGGCTTGGATTCATTATAGCTGAAGAGAGCTACGGCAAGTGAATTGGTGTCGTAAAATCTATGCACTCAGAGGCTGCTTATAATGAATCTCAATGGCATAACCAGCTATGTCTATATGACTTGCCTTCACTACCTGTCTTCATGTCGTTTTCATTAATGATTAACGAGAGCCTTCACAATTCACATACGTTTCGAGGTCTAACCAATATCGGCCCGCTTTGATATCTTAAATCGACAAGGGTGACTCCTGGTCCCGGGTAGTGAATATATGGATCCAACATTAGTTATAGCTGGCATATTATTGATACATGACACTCCAGGCTCCGTTTTTGAGGTCAGTCAACATACGCAGGACTTAAGGGGCCAGTTGCCGTGTTAATGTTGCGTCGGCAACGGAGAGACTGGGCCATGTTTTATTGGGGGCTCGTATACCTTAGATAGTTACTCCGTACTACGTACCTGAACAAGGTCTTCGCCTGGGATATATAGGGGATCTTCCGCATCCCTTTTACCGCATGTTCGAAGGGAACAGTGTTTCCGGGCCAAAGGCTTATTAGTCGATGGACAGACCATGTGTCATTTGGTTCAATGCTGGGGTTTTTATTGTATTCTTTGGTACGGAGTATCCGTACAGCTGCTGAATCTTGGCCCTGACGAGATTCCTGGTACTACCAAGACAGTAGGTAACGATCATATTCTTCCGTTCGGAAGCGTTCCCTTCAAAATGGCCAGTCAACAGATATAACTCAACAAATTTTTCAGTGACAAGCAGATACAGAGCAAGCCTGAAGGTTAATGAGTTGCACTTTTCGTCGGCCTTTGTGTTAACTTGTGCTTGCATATCGCACACGACGTGAAGACACCAATGGCCAATTACAAGGTAAAATCTATGTATCGGATACCCATGTCGAATAGCACATAGCACAAACCCGAATCAGAGCTCTATCATGACATTTGTACTCACGGACACCTGAGACGAGCTAGGTGCTGGACCCCTAATAGCTACCCTGAGCTATCGTGAATTAGAGACTCCGCCCACGACGCTTTTACGTGAGCTCAGATCTCGGTTAATTCGCACCAGTGCGGCTTGGACGTCGTCTCTCATTTCCGTCAGCAATTTTGTGGCCGTGCTCACGGAACGGCGGGTCAAAGGCCTGTGACATTCGACCAGGTGTTCGCCTGGTCGGTCATACCAGACAAGAACATGGTCGTTGCTATGGTTAAAGCTTTTAGTTAGAACCCAAGACAGCTGTCTGTCAGTCATGTTGGGTCGTTAACTGCATGGCCATGACAATTTGATAGAAGTGTGCATGTCATTCACAAGAATGATACATATGTTCATGTCTTGCATTACGGGTATCAGGAAATTGCACAACTACAAAGTTGCAGCTTGATCCTTAAATCCCTGGATATAACTACATAGTATCCATATGTACATACTCCGTAGTGGTAGGCTATTTGGACGGTTCGGGAGATGGTCAATTGGGTAATTGCAACCGACAAGCTTTACATATCCATGAACAGTCGACAGCGTGCCAAGTGACGTATAATGCTATCGCTTAGTCCAGGTACATGGGAGTTCTGGCATGCGGAAGGATGAGTATGTGGCGAGACATTTGGATGTCTTGAAAGGTCGACAGACAGCCTCATTTCTTTGCTTGCCGTGTCGCAGTGGCACGCTGAGGGAAATGAGTTTGCAACTCACAACCGGTTAAGGAGGTGTCGGAGTAGTTACTTGGGTTCAAGTTAATGGTGCGTGCTTGTACGGGTACACAATTAATTCTAGATCGTCTCAGCAACAATCGGAGTGTCAAACTGGGGAGAGCCTGGAGGTGGCAGGGACAGGCCAGAGACAGAGATAGTCGGTAAAGGAATCATCAAAAAAGAAGAGAAAAAGAAAGAAGAGATGACGAGTGTCTAATTAATAGTCGATATCTCTAAGCCCAGCCACTGCTGTAGTTATGATATCTAACCTGCAGCTGCGAAGAAAAGAAAATCCATAGATTGATCGTAGATTGCAGGGAGCCTCTGAGGTACGTACTAGGGTCTAACTTGACCGAGCTAGCACAGGCACGTGACCGCGCGTTGTTGAATGTCCCCTGGTTACCAAAGAAAGAAAAACGCGACACGTCCCAGATTGTTTACTTTGGTTTTCGACGTGCACTGTGTTTACCCCACGAACCACGACAGGGCTTCAAACCGATGCAATTGACGGCGCTGCGCCGCAGATAAGTTCCAACTTTTGCCCTTGCTCATGCTCTAACAGACTCCTGCACAATGCATCACACCATCACACTGCGGGCATTCTTTTACCCCTCACTCGAGGGTCAGGAGACGCTCGCGCTGGTAGGGATGGTGAGCCTCTGGTAGCCTCCAGGAGGGTTTTGGAGGGGTGACGTGGTGGAGCTCAAACCATGGGCCATCCCGCATTAGGATGAGGTGAGGGTTTCCAGGCGAGCTGACGAGCCGCGAACTAAGCTGGCGATGGACTCGCGGCAAGGCTATTTATTGGCTACTGGGCCGTGGCACGGCGTCTCTGACAATTGCGGGCTGGCCTGTACCTTACCACATCCGTGGAACCCGGCTTCTGCGACATTTCGTCTCTGGGGGGATGAACGGTAAAGTGAATAATAGCTCCGGCAGTATGGAGAGAGAGGGCGGAAGGCAAACAATGAATGGATGGACGCCGCCTCGGCTCGTATGACTGCTTGGGTGTCAAAGAAGAAAGGCGGTTGACGGAGGCGTTGAACTACAGTATCTTTTAGACCTCCCCTTGGGCAAGTGATTTATTAGTGCACGCTCCAGGTCCAAAAGAAACGCTGCAATCATAACTACCTAGGTAGGTACTCCGTACTGGGCTTGTTGTGTGGTGCTTCTCGGCTCAGACGAGCGGCAGTGTCCCATGTGCAGCGAGTGCACTACGGACTGAGCGAGATAGCATTGCATCACAGGGTTTCGCTTGGCCGCTACAGTACGTACAAACAAAACGAAAAACTCGCCGCGATGACGATGGCTAATAAGGACAACACGACTTCCGGCCCAAAAATGACGTCGAATGTCGCTGGTTATAAGAGAGATCGAGATCAAAGGCGATAGATCGACGATACAGTACAGTATAGTACAGTAGGGCCGCCTACTGGGCCAGCCAGGCTCAAAGTCCAGCTCTGCAAGGCCAGCCCAGCCTCTCTCACATTGGAAGACATTGACTAAACTCCAACCAGCAAATAAATGCCCGCCGACAATTCACGGGGTACGCGTTTTTGCTTAGCGTTCATCAAAGAGGCTTTTGGGCGCCATCCAATCCAGGAAAATCCCCGACCCAAGGAGACACCGTATTCTGAGCAGGAAATACCTGATTCAGACGATGAATTGCGGGTTTCAATCGTGATTGACGATCTTGGGTTCGTCAGAAAAGGCTGCCATGGCTCGTTTTGGTGACGCCAGGCCGATCATGGCCGAAAGACGGCGGCTGAGGATGCCGCGGCCTCTGCTAGGTAGGTCCCTGCTTGTTGCAAACGCTTCAATGGAGAAGAGGGAGGACTCTAGCCGCCGTGCGCGGAGAGTTGAGCTCAAAGAAAAGAAAGAAAAAAGAAGAGTCCATCCGTATATCCACTTGCCGGGGCACGACGGTCGACGATGAAGCAGTTGAAGCAACAAGAGATGGTATCTGCTCTCCGCTCAAGACAATCAATCACTCTGATCCCTCGGTATCTACAAGGCGATTTATTTAGCCTTATTCTGCAAAAAGCAATGGACCGAGCTTCTTGTTTGAAACCTCTGGGCTTGCAGTTGCTGATGCTGCATGCTGTAACAAGCAGTTACCAGGATGGAGCCGCGTCGGGTTGTACTAAGCAACTGGCCCTGGCTTGGTTCACGGGAAGTGGGTGAAAGTAAACACCAGACCTAGACTTGATATATTGCCTCTTGATACTTGCAGAAAGAGGAATTGAGACATGCATATCATAAATTAACGGTTGCCATTTCGAATCTTGGTGATATCGACGGTTTGAGTATAATCTCCAAGTTGTGCAGCCATACTTCGAGATGACTGTGGTCTTGATGTTTTCTTTTCACCCATCCTAACCCCACCACCCTAACTCCTAGGGCTAGATGCAAGTTGGACTCGGCGACAGGGGGGACCCTGACCGAGGCTTTCGGAGGGTTGCTGCAGTGTCAGCTTTAGCATCAGCATGGTCGTGGAGGCTGTGCCAGATAGAGAGCTCGGGTGGGTAGCTTGGGAAGATAGTTTGACTGAGAGCTTTGTTTCGAGAGGAGGGGCTCGACTGACGGTTGTCGGCAATTATTAGTGGCCTAGGGTCTAACTTATTGATTGACTTTCCTGAATCAATCACGGCTGATGTCGCCTAAGAAAGTCAACTCCCTTGTGTCGGACGTTCAGGTGGCCGAATGGGGTCGTCAAGGGAGAGCTCGAAAATAAACGTGACAAAGAAAGGCGCGGACAAAGAGAAGATCTCACTTGACTCGGCGGCCCAAGAAAAGACCTGCGATCGACCCCATTCAACATCCAACGACCCATCCACCTCCATCTCGAAGTTCAGAGCTTCAGCAACGTAGGCCCGAGGAGCCATCCATGCGTAGGTACATACGGAGTAACTAAAGCCTTGGAACAAAGAACCGCTCTGCAGGCGCCGCAAGCTCCAGCAAGGAAGGGATGCGCAGCAAGGGTATGATCAGGAAACAGCTGGTTTGTTATCAACTTACGAGCAAGCCACGCTCATTGGATACATCCAGATTGGAGCTGGCAAGTCTGACTTTGAGTGTAAGAGGTGTAAGAGGAGGAGGAGATCTTGGCAATCGGACACCCCCGCGCGGATGACACCCGCTAATCCAAGACAACATCCCCAGCTTGGACGACGGCGCGAGGCAACCTTCCTCTTGCTGCCATATCTGGCCGTGTTGGTTTCCAAGTTGGTAAATATCCAGTTTGAGTTATCGGAACCTCTGAAAGAGATGGGGAGTGAATGCTGTCGATCGTCGGCTGTCAGAGACGCCGATACCTAACGAAACGCCTCCCGAAGGGTCCCCCCCCCCCCAAAGCTTTGTTTGACATTATTCACCAAAGTCTCACCATGGCTCCGCGTGTGTGCATACCATACCTTTGCCTACACGTGGACTCGACATTGAAGAGAGTCAAATGCCAGTGATGGAAAGTCTAGAAGGCGTCTTCCATAAGGGTCTAAATCTTGTCATTGATTGTCACGGCCGGAGTGATCTGCGAACCGCCGCATCCCCATGTACGATCTCCAAATCCCGCAGGACGGCTCGCAGCAAGAGACGCAAGCTGCAAGGCATTGCATCTCTGATCGTGATCAGTAAGAAAAAGCGTCTCCGCGCGCAGGTACCTGATGCGCTTGTACAGTAATTGCCACGAATACCGAATATGGGGAAGACGATTGTAAAGCATGAACTGCTCGCCTACGCACCGCGAACCGCACACGCCCCCCTCCTGCTCTCCCTCCCTGTTGCGATGCCGTCTTAATATGGATACTAGCATCGGGCTAAGCATGGGTTAGATCTTGCTACCAACCGAATTGTCGCGTACTTTGATCGTCAGATCGCACAAACGCGAGCTGTGCCTCGTCTTGATAATAGTCGTCCAGTCAAGCTGGTTCAATCTCTCAATCTGTCAAAAAGTGGTAATACATCTCTGTCTTGCAGCTGAGTCGAA
The DNA here is from genome assembly GCA_017140175.1 of Fusarium staphyleae. Classification (NCBI taxonomy): domain Eukaryota; kingdom Fungi; phylum Ascomycota; class Sordariomycetes; order Hypocreales; family Nectriaceae; genus Fusarium; species Fusarium staphyleae. The sequence continues at coordinate 43,532 of JADDON010000459.1, forward strand.
AAGGCGGCCGTGGACTCGGGCCTCGATCCACCCGATTGCTGGGTCTGACTGGATTGAGCGAGACAGCGCCTATCCGAAGTCACTCCATCTGTTCCAAATCGTCAACTCAAGACGACGATTCGTCGTCGAAATGTGGAACCGTTATGTTTCTCAGCCAGCCCCCCTCATTGTAACTGTCTCAGAACAAGAGACCCTGTATTCTGCCGTAACGACTCCATCGCAGGCCAGCAATTGATTCAGCGTGCACGGGACCGTTTGACAGGTTCTCCTCATGAGGCGACCTGGACCAGACTCTCTTGCCACTGACTGCATTGGGGTAGGGTGGTCTTGGGATTGAAAAGGTTTCTTGCCGGGTAGGTGCTCATCAGCAACGAGGTCGAGGCCTGGGGGAGGCGCATCGTGAGGGGTTACACGGGCGACGACGGCATCAGACTTTAGGAACCAGGGACATGATGGGGTAACCGAGAGATGTCGGGACGATGCAACGGAATTGAAACACAAAACCCGACCCAGGGCTATTCAGGCACGAGATGCCCAGACAAGAGTTGGCCAAGGCTTTGAAGGAGCATGAACTGGCTCCTTCGGGTTGATGCAGCATTCAAGAACCGGTTTCGGGTTTCCCCCCTGGTCGTTGGTGTCCAAGGCGGATTGAATGTGTCAACGTCATTCCTCAGCCCTTGAGGCGCAAAGCTCCTTGGCTGCACCCCGGAATAGCATGATTGACAATGCTCAACGGGCGGGTGCGGACATGGGAATGCTTGCGCCGACACCTACCTGTACTATTCCTAGCATAGAATAATGGCCCGGTACCAAAGGGAGACGGTCTTTTGACTTGTAATTTGAACTGGAGCAAGACTGGGGACGTTGGAGCTTTCTAAGGCAAGGAGGCTCGGCAGTGAATCGATAAAAGGCCGATTCTGGAAAAGACAAGACCACTAATCGGATGCAAAGGGAGAGGGAGGGAAATTCGGAAACGCAGGGCAATTGTTTCTTACGAGATGAAGCCGAAGAGTCGACTCACTGTCGCTCAGCCCTTCACACGTTTCGCTCCGACGACCAAGACAGGACCCTCTGATTCTGCCGTCGCTGTCTCAACCCAGTGGCGGAGGTACGTCGCTATTCCGAGCGAGCCACTGGCAGCCCGGATAGTCGAACCAACATCGAGATTGATAATTAACGTTACGTGGTAGACCAAGGCGTCCGAACACTAAGGGACCTGTAGCCGGCCCCGAGAAGCTGGATCGCCAAGTCGTTCATGGATACTTCGGAATACTGTGCACATAGAGACGACCCACGACTGCGACTCAAAGGAGTTCTAACTTATTAGTTACGGATATTGACTGATACTCTGAGATCCATCCAATCCCGGGAAGATGGCGGATTGAATGAAACTCAGTCGCGGAACCTGCACCAAGCCACAGTAACGCAGATCCGACGGAAATGGTTGACTCGGATCTGACATCGACAGAGGAGGCTTTGTGATGGAAGGTTCTTTGTTGAAAGCGTGGCGTTTCGTTGGCGTTTGGAGGTCAGTCGAGTCCTATCCGCAACTCTCTTTGTTATTGCCCTGCAGGGCGATGATCTCTTTGTTGTCAACGATGCAGCCGTAATTCGAGCCCTTCTTTGTCGCTGCTGCTGCTTTCAATCATCTATTTCTTGCTTTCCAACCTGATGCATAGTAGTTACTCGGTCGACGCCAGGGATTGCCCGTCGGCCGTTGACCAAGGTACTGTTAGCTCAGCTAGCTATCGCGGAACTGGGGGTATTATGTTGACACCCTCACCGCCTCTTGCCCTGGCGCGATGATGTAACCCGGCTGGTCGGTGCATGGCATAGACGCATCGGGCCTGTGCGTGAGATATGGATGCGTGTGAAGCCATCTGGGGTTGGCAGTTGGATGCTGAAAATACACAAACAGCTGTATATACATAGTGCAACCTGATATGGTGTAGATATGGCAATTGAATGTTTGGGAAAACGGCCAAGTAAATGCTGGACCACATTTCCACTGTGGGATTTTGCAATTGACTGTACACCCCATAGTCCAGCTGATATATCCCAAGTAAACCAGGCCATCATCTCAAACCTCAGTGGGTGGCATTCTTTATGCGAACCCGACGGTTGTGCCTGTCTGTGCATGTACTCCGTAGATGTAGATAGTATAGAAAAAGCGGACCAGAGCTCTCGAAGCTGACCAGGAATGGACATTGACATGGAAGAGCTAACTACGTACCTAAACAGCAGCGCGTGTCTGGACAAAGACACCTCAGCTTGGCAACGCCACAGAGCTTAAGCAGCGCACGAGCATTAATGCAAAACACCCAGACTCTGCTGCACAGCATCCGCATCCAAATTCAGGGAACAGGAACTCACAGAAGACGGCATAGCATAGCTGCCAGGCTTTTCCCGCGTACCTTGCCTACTGCGTGCTTAGTGCCTGGCCGCTAAGCGCCCGAGCAGGGTTCCCCCCCTCAAGGGCTGGTTCTCCACCTCCGCTGAGCAACCGCCCGCCGTGCTCCGGGGCGACGTCCATTCAGCAGCATCACCGGCCTTGCAAGTGGGAAGTGGGCTTTGCTGAGGAGGGACTGGCGCGCGCTGTGATTGCTCGACGGCATCCTGCAGCAAGGCCCTGGACGTGCCTTGTGCCTTGGTGCATTTACCCACAAGGCACAAGACACTGGACACTGCACACGCCCTCTTGCACCACCTCGAGGTGCATCTCACATCTCACCCCCTTGGAAGCGTCCGCTGGACAAGCCCGCTGCACTCCACTGTACGTCGGCGCTCGCCAGCGACCCCCAGGGCCCCAGCGCGCTCTCAAATCACCCCTAACAACACAGGATCGCCTGGAAAAAACTCCATCCCAGGCCTGGCTGGACTTTGGGCGACTGGCAGACTGGGTCGTCCTGGGACATGTATTGAAAAGGCTTCTGTCTCCCGCATTCAGATCTTGTTCTACTACTCCCCCTTCCCACTCATTCCACCCGAAGTCTGACATCTCCGGTCGTTCATCCAACTACATACCACTCGTTCCTTCCTTCGCTACTGATTGGATTAATCCGAGCCGGAACCCGTATAACTAGTCCATATCCCACGAGGAAAAGAGTCCTACTTGAAGCAAACCAACAGGGGGACATTTCTCGGTCTTCTGCTCAATCTTGGCTTGTCCCTCAGGTGGGAAAAGTAGTCGACTTAACGTTAGTCTAGTACAATACTTCAAGCTTAGGTTTGAACTCTGTACTGTGCGTATTTCTGCCTCTGCAGTGCACGCGTTTGGTCCTCCGCCATCCGCCCAGCAACGCCCCCTCGGCAATTTTGGCACCCTCTGCTCCTCGAGTTCAACTCTCTTCACAACTCTAATAAAAGAGACGCCGGGCCTCGACATTTCCCGACTCTTTTACCTCCAAAACTCGTAACGACTACCTCTCACGAGAGTACGATCCCCATCCTCGATCGATCCTCGCTCGTCGTTACCTCAAATGACATTCGATCGATTATAACAACCAACGGCAACGTCGACCCCGCTACGAGCCAATCTCCTCCTCAGTTCACTCCTTGGCCTTCGAGTCGACTTCAACACAGACACCATTTACACTTCACGACTCGGTCGATAGTCTCTGCTAGAGGAATTGCTGCAGCATTAACTTACTGCAGAACTTCCTCATCCATCCACCACCGTGTCGTTCGTATTCGATAGCTAGCAGTAGCCGGCGTGCTTCGACAGAAGCTCGACTCCCTCTCGAGTTCCTTCGATTCGTCTCCGCTACTTCAACCATGGAAGCCTCATCCCCTTTGGCGGCATTGCACCGTCCAATGCCCGTCCCTAGCTGGGGTAACCGGGACGTGTTCCGTGTCAACTCTCACTACGCCTCCTCGTCGGCTGCCTCGGCCACCATGAGCCTTCGCGAGCAATTACACAAGAGCACCAATGACTACTTCAATGTCAAGGACGTACGGGGCTCCTCGCCTGCTGCGAGCCTCGCTGCTGACCTCTCACAAAACTTCAGACTTGATAGTGACTCAAGGTTCGTCGTGAGCCTGGTTCCCGGGGCCAAGTGTCTTTGATTAACATACCTTACAGTCCTCAGTTCCCCACCCCTCGACGGGCCCTGTTCACTGCCGGCATGATGGGTACTTTGGGAAGTCGAGGTGAGATACCCAACAGACCCAGACATTGAGAGGCCCCGTGACTAATTGGCTGCTCTCCAGAAGCTATCACCACTCCTCCTCTACCGTCCTCGTCACCTGCGCCCCTGACTGAGCTGATGGAAGTATCGCCGCTTCCACATAAGGCTCCCTTCTTTACCCAGTTCGAGATAACGTCTCCAACCCCTGGGTCAACTCCGGCCACTGAAGATGAGATGATGCTGGACTCGCCGGCTCCCATCTCGCGACAGACTTCGCTGGAGCCTCCGAAATCTATTGTGGCTGAGTCAGTACACGTTGGCACATTCCTCGGTGAATCCATACTGACGTTCCACTTGTAGCCGCAGGATAGCTGTGCCACGGAGACCTTCCCTAACACGAATGAAGGGTTTCAGTACGACGGCGCTGCCGAGTCGATCCCAAGCAGAGAATGACCTACCTCCTTTCCGTTTTGGGGCTGGCTCCCGCCTCAACCACACCAGCTCCAACCTGTCTCTTAGTGAATGCTTCGAGTCCGCATCACCTCCTCAGGAGCGAAGGCCTGCCTCTGCCAACAGCCCCTGCCCTGGTATGCCTATGGGTCGTGCGAAGCCTCAGTTCCTCAACTTCAACAGCGCCGCTTGTCGTGGTTCGCCCGGCCTCAGCTGCCACAGCCGCCGACAGTCCAACCCCTTTCTCAGGAATCGCAAACAGTTCCGCCGCTCATTGAGCATGTTCGAGCATCCTGCTGACCTTATGAACAAGAGCGATAGTGAGGAGAGCACCTCGTCGGCACTACAATCTGTCATGGATGTTGAGGAGGCACAAGAACCTGTCCTCCCTCACTTCCTTACTGAGGATCCCACCGACACCATCCCCCGTATCACTCGGGAAACCCTTGTCGATGTCTTGGACGGAAAGTACTGTGATCACTTCGACCAGAAGGTGGTGATTGATTGCCGGTTTGAGTACGAGTACGAAGGCGGTCACATTGATTCGGCCGTCAACTACAATGACAAAGACTTGCTCACAAGCCACCTCTTCAAGAACCCCATGAGTGGCCGTTCCCTCCTCATTTTCCACTGCGAGTACTCGGCCCACCGTGCTCCCCTCATGGCCCGTCATGTCCGGTCCGAGGATCGTACCGTGAATGCAGAGTCGTACCCCAGGCTTACGTATCCTGAAGTCTACATCCTAGATGGTGGATATTCCGGCTTCTTTGCCGAGCACCGGGGTCGATGCTACCCCCAAGAATACGTTGAGATGTCGGATGAGGCACATCAGCGCACCTGCGAGCGTGAGATGAGTCGCCTTAAGTCCCGTAAGGGTCTTAGCCGTGCCGCGACTTTTGCTTTTGGTCAGCGTGAGCCCTGCGTCGACGAGTCCCCGACTGCGCCCAGCCGGCCTCAATCACGAAATCTCCGTGCCCCTATCGCCATATTCGGCAATTCTCCCGTTCTCGTTGACCGATCACATGCCCGCCGTATGGCTTCATACTAGACTTGATCTTTACGATATGGTCTGCTGTGCTTGTGGTAGAGTCCGACTCCATCGGTGCTGGTCTCACCGAGTCTGCTCTTTTAGGTCTATGATCAACCTACACCTCTTCCTCACAACAACGTTGTTGGAGCGGATTCTTCATACCATCCTCCTCTTCCCTGATGAATCCATGGATCATCTTGACCACGGCGTAATGATTCCCAATAATACATGCCCTGGCTCGCTTGACTCGACAGCTTAACGCCTTACAACCATTCTTCACCACGATTAATCACTCTCATGCTCATAGTACCACCACGACCGCAACGACTGCTTCGCTTATAGATCATGGCGCGAGTTCTCACTCATCGATTAATTTCCTTTTTCTACGTTTTATGCATCAACAGACCGTTCATGGTTTTCGTCTTTACACACTTACGTTACGAGGTCCATCGACGGATCCTCATTCACATGGGAGCCAAACTCCTCCACATCTGCATTTGGGCGCTCATTCTTCTTCTTCCCTTGTTCATTCGATATGCATTTGCCGGCGATTTTCAATCTGCGATCTCTGTTCTTGACACATGTCGTAGGAGCATATGCTCCCTTACGCTTGTGGCGCTGTTTGCGATAGACATTACGATACCAGTTGTCTCGGTTTCTCTGCGACTCGTTGCTCCCTTGAGGGCCCTCGTATAAACTGGGACACAAAGAAAGCTACAGAAGCTGAAGATCGCCAGGCACAACAAAACTTGCATCTGTCACTCGGTACTCTATTCGACAGTCTTTTGATACCAGTATCCAACATCGGATACCCACCTGCATCCCGTCTGCGCATATTGCCGCACCTATACCCCCCAACCTGATAAGACGGGACTGCGTTTACTCTTTTTTGTTCTTTTTTTTTGTTCTTCACTACATATTCACACAATTCTTCCCAGTAGAGAAAGGGAAGATGGAATTTACACCGCCCTCTGGCCTGGAACGCACTTTTTCATTTCTAAACCCGGGCACTTTGGTTTTGCGGTATCAAGCGAGAATGCTACTGCTGTACTTTTCTGTAGGACTATCTGGACAGGAGGTGTGCAGTATGTCCCATGGCTGGCGAAAAAGTGGTTTTGCTGGTTGTACATTACATTGCCGAAAGGGGGGGTTCCCTGGCTAGTGTAGATACCTACAATTGAGGGAAAACAGTCAAAGTTAACCTGCTGCTTCTCCGTATTGTTGATAAGGAATGATCTTGGTGTGACCATTTAACACTTGTAGACTTAATGGACCTATCGTCGCATTTACACAGCCTGTGGCAGGTCCCGACCGATTCCAGTCCGATATGAAATGCACTTCAAATGGGCTCTGGTCACACTTGACCCTTCAAGGTGACTGGTCAGGAGCATGTTCTAAATCGGCTTTCATTACTTGATGCTGTGAAGCATGAATTACCAGTCCCAGCATATTTACAAACCCCAGATCTTCCCAAACCCAGATTTTTAAACGCCGTCCATGCACTTGAGAGCTATATAACATACACTTCAGGGGTATCAAGCGGCAGCCGCATCGCTGTCTTGAAGGGTGAAATCCCAGTCCTTGAAGGCCTCTCTGAAGGCCTCGACATCCTTGGTCTCCTCTTCCACCGTCTGCTCGCAGTCTTTCCAGACAAGCCGGTCCTCGAGCGCCAGCAGCTTGGCCAGAACGCGGCGCCCAAACTGCAGATCGAAGCGCGCGTCGGTGGGCAGCGGCATGACGAGGGCCTTTCCCTTAATGCGGTCCTCGCCGTCGTCTGCCCACAGCCACACGCGGAAGAAGTCGCCACCGGACTCGGCCTGCTGCGCGAGGGTTAGGTCGCGCGCAGTAAAGGCCGGTAGCGATTGGTTCTCGGCCTCGACGCGGAACGCGGCCTCGGCGACGCCCTTCTGGATGAGGTCGGCGGGGAGGGGGAGAAGCTGCCAGATGAGGTGGACGTTGCGCTCGCGGCTGATCTCCCAGGTGACAACGCCGAGTTTGTGGGAGCTCTTGGTGGCGATCATAGCCTGTATGGCTTCGCGAAAGCGTGTCATCTCGTTGTAGGTTTTGACAGCCTCGTCTGCTGGGTCGGAGACAGGGCCTATACTTGGGATCGTGGGGTTGTGTGGGAGTGGTATGATGATCAAGTGCGCAGGGAAGGGGAGACCGTGCTCAGAAAAGGTTGTAGAGGTCGGGAGGGGCCCCTTGGCAGTAGAGATATAGGCGTCGTCGCCGATGCTGCAACACATGTGGGCTGAGAGGTTAGGGTTAGAGAGGCAGAAGTAGCATCGATCGGGACCAGGTGGAGGAGATCGATGTCGATGCTTTTGGCGCCGGCCTCGATAGCCTCTGTCGTGATCATCTTGACCATGTCGGCTATACGAGTCGTCTTTTGGTGCGCGCTTCTTGGACTTTGGGTTGAATGGTGAGGCTGTCGAACCAACAGGGATGGATGCATCGCCCTTGTTCAGGCTGAAGGCATACATGGCCTTGGCTTTGGTGTCGTTACCGTACGGCGCCATTGAGATGAATCGAGTAACGACAGGGTTGTCAATGTCTTTCTCGGTAGGGTGTATGAACGGTTCTCGTTCGTAGAAGAAGGCGCTTGGTGAAGCTGATAGGTGATAGCGTGGTTTGAGGGCCGCGCACAACTCCGCGATGGGCTCCGAGACTGCAATGGAGCCCTGCTGGGCAGGATCAAGGGCGACCTGGGAGCCGGTCCACACTGCCGCCGGCCACATCGAGGTCAGGAGGATATCGGCGCTATTTGCGCCGCGCAGGCCTTTCGCATCGTCGGCGGTGTGGAAAGGTAGGTGCTGTTCCTTTGACAGACCCGCGACGAGATTTGTATCAAGCTGTCCACCCAGCGCAACAATGCGCACACCCTCGGAGGTCTTGGTAATGCTGCGCTTGCCCAAGAAATGGAGGTTCGGGCAGATCTCTTCATCTGCTTCTACCTTGGCCGCGATGCGCGGGGGCAGAGGATGGCTCCCAACAGTGAAGTAGGTTGGTAGCGGAGCCTCAAGCGTTCCATCTAGAAGCATCGTGACTGTCTCGTCATCGTGTGTGGAGCTGAAGACATCGCCGGTCAGGATGGCCATGGTGAAGTTGTTCTTGGAATGGAGATTCGCGAGCTTCTTGAAGGCGGGCTCAAGGTTGCCATTGAGGCTACCCATAACAATGCTAAACGGACTTGGGTCAGCCAATGCACTTCATAATTAGCTAAAATCGGGTACAAACATCTTTGGTGCCGCCATCTTGGCTATGGAGTGGTGAGGGAACCAAGGGAATGTGGATGAAGCTGCGGATGCTATGATGAAAGTGCACAAGCTGCAGGCTGAAGTTGGAGAGAGATAAGAGTATGCGGCGCAGCTCCAATTGGCCGAGGTGGGGCTTCTTGCATTAGCGCTTGCTTATCGGTTTAACCGCTTATCTACCGATGGAAAAAAGTTGGAAATTTTGGCGGGGAGTTGATCGCGGTCTGAAGCTCTTCTCGCAGCGAGACTCGGGATCTTGGATCACACTTTGCAAATTTCTTCCACGGCGTACGACATCGCCAAGATGCCGTCCAAATCGTCCGGGCGCATCACTAAGGCGCGGAAGAACAAGAATTTTACACCACACCAAAAGAACCACCGATGGGAGTCCTTCACTACCAAGATCTCAAAGTTCAGCTCGCTTCAACCGCTCCGAAAAGTTCGCCGCCATGACCTCGATACCGAAGACCTCTCGACTACGACGTCCTACTTTCAGACTGGGCTGCAGAAATGGGGAGAGCTCAATGTCTCAAAGTCCTTCTCTGCCTTCAAGACGAGGGTGTATCCGCTGTGTGAGAGCCTTCCCCAGCTCCTCCATTTCGAGCAGCGGATAATGGACCACTTGGCCGACTTTATTTCAGGACAGGATAAAGAAGCTCTGGAGCCGCTACTGGATCTTTTAACAGCATTCTCGCACGATCTGGGCGTGCGATTCGAGAAACACTACGGGAGAAGCTTGGACTTGATGGTCGCAATCGCCGCCAAGCCGCAAGAGGTCGAAGTTATTGAGTGGACGTTTGGCGCTCTCGCATTCCTATTCAAGTACTTATCCAAACTGCTTATCCCAGACCTGCGACCGACATACAGAGTTATAGCACCGCTTCTTGGAAAGTCACGGCACCCTCCTCATATCGCCCGCTTCGCTGCTGAAGCTTTGAGCTTTCTGGTCAAGAAAGCGGCTGCGCCCTCGCACCGCGAAGGCGCCCTCAAGCGCCTAGTTGAATGTGCTCGAGATGATCTTATCAGCATCAAGGATGACCGTCAATTCATCCTTTACAAAGACGGACTAATGACAATGTTTGCCGAGGCGATCAAAGGCACCGAATACACCATCCACTCGACTGGCCCAGCCATATTTGCGGCTTTGGTTGATGCTATTCCCGAAGACGAACGCACTCTTGCCAGTGAAACGATATGGACCGATGTCGTCTGTGGCGTGCTCACCAGCGTAATCCATCACTCAAATGCCGATACTTTTGGAGAGTTCGCCCAAGGAATCCATCAGTCGCTTCAGGAAAACATGGAGCGAGGACTTCCTGAAGATCGACAATGGCAGTCGGTCCCCCTAATCAGGATATACGGCACCTTAGCTGGCGTTCGGAGAGGAAACCGATTGAGTGACTGGAGTCCTCTCATCCGCAACGTTGTCGCAATGCTGTCGGGCGTGACCAAGACGGCACCTGAAGTGCCTAAAGATGTGGAGAGCGCTGTCTGGAAGTCTGTTATTGTCAGCATTGCCATTATTTGGCACCATGCGCCGATCGATGCTTTGATACCCCATATTGTTCCTCTTGTACAGTCTCTGAGCAGGGAGCCGCTTATGAAATGGTTCATCCCTTTCTGCTCGTACTTTTGTGAGCTCGATGCTCGACGCTTCGGAAGTCTTTTCCGCAATGAGTTTCAAAAGTAGGCCTCCTCCTCCGACTATCATCAGGTCTTGAAAACTAACTAAGCCAGGTTCATTGCGAGTCACTGGTCCGAAGGCACGAATGAAGACATGTTGTGTGTCTTACTACCAAAGATGATCGAGAACTTCGCCTTTCCTTCAGCGGGCGAGAAGGACAGCTGCAGGATGCCTCAGGGTTGGCAGGATCAGACCGTTTCCAAGTTTGAGCGCTTGGAAATCTCCCCCTTCCCTGAAAGGGGGCCATACAACAAGGATCCGCAAGTCTGGAGAGACAGGTGCTTGCCAAAGTACTCTGCCCTACTTCGGATTTTGGAGTTGACCACAGTTCATCCATCCACGAATGCTCGCATCGCCGAACTCCTTTTGCGAAAACTCAAGTTGGCATTGCGGCCTTCATCGTCTTTGGCAACTGACGAGGTTCATTTTATCGTCAGTCAAGGCTTCCACGCCTACCTCCGCATGAGCAAGTCGGCTGGCTCTGTCGATAGTACATTGAGCCCCTTGCTGCGAGCGGCTGTTCCACGCTTTGCCCAGTCAGTTGGGTTTCTACATGCGTATCTTGCCTACGAAGAAATATTGCGAGGTAACGGGACGACAAAGAGACAAGACAGCACAAGTAGTGATGGGTCAGCGAGTGAAGATGATCCAATCACCTCATCGCTGATTGAGAACTTGAGCTCACCATCCCACGATCTTCGATTGGCATCTCTGGAGCTGCTGAAGACACTCAATCCTTTGCCAGACGCCTTCGGCACTGTTGACACTATGATCGAAGTTGAGCAGACTCCGTTGGATCTTGGACACACGAGGACGATTGCAATGTTCCTCCGCAAACTCGGCCAGAACTACGCCTCTTTCGAGGATAAATCGTGGCTGCAGCAAGCTGTTCCTGCTTTCCTCTTTGGTATGCTAACAGTCAAGCTCGCACCCGTATGGGATGACGCTGTTGAGACGATGAAAGAGATTACACAAACAAAGGTTGGAGAGGAGGCTGTCTGCGAGGTGGCGTTTCGCTGGCTTAAAGTTCCTTCAGCTCGATGGGGTGCTTCGCAGCCGGAAACTCATTCGTCGGGACGCGCTTTTGTTTCTGACTTCGAATGCACCACAGTCCTCAGGCTTGACAAGGCTGCGGCCGAGGTGGAAGAGGCAATTGATCACCCAGACGACCTGATGCTTGTGAGCTTTGATGACAAGCAACGGACGGCAGAAGTTACGGCTGGTAACTCGAGATCCCGCGCCCTCAAAGTTTTCAACTCGATACCCTTTATCTCGGAGAAGAGGTCCCGTCAATTCGTCCCACACTTCCTGGCCTGGGCGAGCGATGAAGACCAAACTGCAGATGTATCTGATGAGGAAACGACTGAGGGCGCAACTTGGTCTCTCGCAGACCGCAAAGCTATGCTCGGTGTCATTTCCCAATACATTAACCCCCGAGTCCTGTACCAACACGAGGATGTCTATACTGCGCTTCTACAGTTGATGGAGAATGGTGACGTTGAGGTGCAGAAACTCACTCTCAAGGCTATCCTCGCGTGGAAGCAGGAGGCGATCAAGTCATACCAAGAAAACCTCGAATATCTTCTTGACGAAGCTCGTTTCAAGAACGAGCTTACTGTTTTCCTTCAGGATGACAATGCCATCAAGTCAGAACACAGAGCAGAGCTGATGCCTGTCCTCCTCCGGCTACTTTATGGTCGTTCCATCTCCAAAAAGGGTGTGGCTAGCGGTCGACATGGCTTACATGCCACTAGGCTGGCAGTTTTGCGAAATCTCAGCGTCGAGGACATGGGAGGCTTCTTAGACATTGCCACCGGAAAGTTGAAAGACGTTAAGGTCATCGGTGCGCCAAAGAAGATCTTTGATGAGCCTCTTCTCCCTATGCGGAAACAAGTGGGTTTCATGAACATGATTTCCTCCGTCATATCAGAGCTGGGAGGCAATGTCACACCTTATTTGGAGACCCTCCTGAATGCAGTTCTTTACTGCCTTGTCTTTGCCTGCCGCCAGCTGAGCGGACACGGCACAGATCTAGAAGACGGCTCGGATGGAGAGGAAGAGAAGGCCAGCACGAACTCCCTGCTCAGGATCACCAGAACCACAGGTCTCAAATGTTTAATCGCCCTTTTCCAGAATGCCCAATCTTTCCAATGGGCACCATACCAAGATATTATTATCGAAGATGTCGTTGCTCCAAAGTTGGAAAATCTAGCTATTGAGACGACACAGGGAGTATCAGGCATGTTGCAGCTCTTCTCCACCTGGTCTGTTCTTCCCCGGGTCGCCCTGTTTCTCGCGCCACACGAGTCAATTCTTCCGGAGGGAGTCCTACCTAGGGTTATTGAATGTCTTTCGATGCAAAAAGGCAAGGACGAAGTCAAGATCCATGTTCTAGGAATCATTCGCAACCTGGTGAAGCTTGCTACTGCCCCGGCTCAGGAGAACGAGTATAACGAGGTTATCAAGGCCGAGCTCCTGGATCCGAACGCTGAGGTAATCTTGGCTCAAATCACAGCCGTGCTGGAAATGCCCGGTATTGGTAATGATCTCTTGGAGTCGTGTGTTGAGACTATTCTTGCAATGGCCCCGATTGTCCAGGAATCCAAGGATATTGAGGCTGTGATCAAGATTTCTATTTTCCTTCTCAATCAACCTCCGCGACGAGTCAGTCCCAAACTCAAGGGCAGAATTCTGATTATCGTTGAGCAATATGTCACACGTTCCAGTGTCGTTGAGGATTCAACACTGCTTGACAACGTGTACGATACTATCTCATCTCTCTTCAGCTACTTCAAAGATCGGGAGAACCGACAATCCTTGTCGAGGGCATTGCTGGCCATCGCGGGTAAGGACAGTGGTCTCCTCGAAGTCGCCCAGCTCTCGGCAGCACTCAACTCTTTCAAGGAGGGCCGCATCGAGGAGCCCGATTATGACAGACGCCTAGCGGCTTTCAGCACCATATCTGGTGAAAGGGAACATTCGTTTACCCCCAAGCAGTGGCTTCCCTTGCTTCATAATCTTATCTTTCACATCCGAGACGCTGAAGAATTCGGTATCCTCTCTTCCAACTCGGCAGATGGTATTCGTCGCTTTATCCGGGATGCGGCGGCTTGCGAATCCGACTACCCGAAGCACAAGTTTGACACTTACCTACGGGAGGTCATCATGCCTTCTCTCTACGCCGGAGCACGCGAGTCCTCTGACACAGCTCGGCGCGAGTATCTCAGAGTTATGGGATGCCTCATCACAACAATGCCCGAATGGGATCTTGTTGCCGACCTCCAGCCTTTATTGAACGATCGAACTGAGGAGACTTCGGAGCCAACATTCTTCTTCAACATTCTCAGCCCTGCTACCTCCCGACAACTGGAGGCTCTCAAGATCCTTGAAGCCGCCAATAACCACAAAGAAATGGGCAGCCAGAATCTGGCTCAATTCTTTATACCACTACTTGAGCATTTCATATTCGGCCGTGCCGATGGGAGTGATGACCACGGACTAAGCGCACAGGCTTCCACTACTATCGGCAATCTTGCAAGGTCTCTGCACTGGAAGCACTACCGGACTACTTTCCAGAGATACATCGGCTACGTTGAGTCGAAGCCCGACCTTCAGAAGCAGACCATGCGACTCTTGAGCAAGTTTGCCGATGCGCTTATTGCTGCATCTGAGGAACTTCCAGAAGAGCGTATGGAGGTAGAGCAGGTTGACGCTTCCTCGTCAAGCAGTGCAAGGCTCCCTCTCACGATCCCGAGAGCAGAGAAGCTGAGCGTTGAGGTCAGCAACAGCTTCTTGCCCACGCTCATCAAACATCTCCACCAGAAGGATGAGTCAGAGGTCAGCTACCGTGTCCCGGTAGGTGTGATCATTGTCAGGCTATTGAAGTTGCTTCCTTCGGACCAGATGGAGCAGAAGTTGGCTGGTGTCTTGACTGATATCAGTCACATTCTTCGAAGTAAATCCGTGGAGGCTCGAGATATGGCTCGAGACACCCTGGTCAAGATCGCTGTCAACCTAGGCGCATCGTTCTTTGGCTTCATTCTCAGAGAACTGCGAGGAGCTCTTATCAGAGGATATCAGCTCCATGTGTTATCCTTCACGGTGCATTCCATCTTGGTTGCAATCATACCAGGTTGCTCCCCGGGTGATCTTGACTACTGTTTACCTTCCATTGTGGCAGTGATCATGGATGACATCTTTGGCGTGATCGGCCAGGAAAAGGATGCCGAAGGATATACCAGTCAGACCAAGGAGATCAAGAGCAGCAAGAGTCAGGACTCAATGGAGCTGATTGCCAAGAACGCATCCATGATCTACCTCATCGACCTCGTGAGGCCGTTGCGGTCCCTCCTTATGCAAAAGGTCGATCTTAAGATGGTGCGCAAGATTGATGCGCTCATGTCACGCATTACAGCCGGTCTCCTTCAGAACCCAGCAGCGGAGAGTCAGGAAACCCTAATTTTCTGCTATGAAGTTATTCAAGAGGTCTACAACTCACAGAAACCCGAAGTCGAGGAGAAGATTGACCCCCGTGTCAAGAAGTACCTTGTTCAAAAGGGTGCCAAGAAGAGCGGCGATCGAGGAAGAACCACCAAGAACACCTACAAGCTCATCCGCTTCGCCGTTGACATCCTGAGGGCAATCTTGAAGAAGCATGACAGCCTACGAACTCCTGCCAACATTTCTGGCTTTGTGCCCATCCTAGGCGACGCCATGGTGGGTGCAGAAGACGAGGTGAAGATCTCGGCCTTCCGACTACTGGCGGTCATCGTCAAAGTACCCTTTCCCGACGAGGAGGGCGCAAACATGTACAAGGTTGCGGTCAAGGAGGCCACAAAGGGCATATCCACATCGGTGTCTACTACTACGGAGCTGTCTCAAGCAGCCCTCAAGATGATGGCTGTTGTTCTCCGCGATCGTCGCGATATCCCCGTCAAGGATGCGGCGGTCGACATGCTGCTTGCCAAACTGAAGGATGACCTGACTGAGCCCATGTACCGACATGTGACGTTCAATTTCTTGCGGTCAGTTCTAGATCGAAACGTTGAGACGGCAGCCGTCTACGACACCATGGACTACGTGGGAACAGTCATGATCACCAACGACGATAAGGACACCCGCGATCTCGCTCGAGGCGCCTTCTTCCAGTTCATTCGGGAATATCCCCAGAAGAAGGCCCGCTGGGCGAAGCAACTGCATTTTGTTGTCGCCAATCTGAAGTATGAGCGAGAGGGTGGTCGTTTGTCCGTCATGGAGATTGTCCACTTGTTGCTTATGAAGTCCTCAAACGAGTTTGTGCAAGAGGTGGCTTCTACTTGTTTCCTCCCGCTATTCTTTGTCTTGGCCAACGATGACAGCGAAAAGTGTCGAGTTGCAGCGGCAGAGCTGCTCAGGGAGATCTTCCGCAAGGCCGACAAGGAAAGGACACAGACGTTCCTGGGACTTGTGCGGTCCTGGCTCGACAAAGAAGACAACGATGCTGTTCTTAAACTTGCTCTCCAAGTCTTCAGTTACTACCTCGAATCCCACGAGAACGCGGTGAAGAACAAGAAGGACTTCAAACTTGTCCTTGGGAAGGTTAATAGGGTTATTGATGCTGAGGACATCCGGGAAGTTGACGGTGAGCTGCTAGAGGCGGCGTTAGGAGTCGTCCGAGTGTCTTTGGCTGTGTTCCCCGACAAGATATTGTCGGGCACCAGTGAGGACATGTGGACTCACGTTGCCAAGTGTCTGGCTCATCCAAATACTCCAGTCAAGTTGGCAGCCATCGGGCTGATCAGCTCGTTCCTAGCTGATTTCGCCCAGCAGACGGGCAGCGTCCCAGTTGGTGAGCCAGTGAATGGCAGTCATGGCCTCACGCTTGATCTGGCCAAGGTTCAAGATCTTGTCAGGCTCGCGCTTGGTGTTATTGCAACTCGTGATGTGGATGAGAAACTAGGAGCGGAGGCCGTGCAAGTCCTTGCCTTCTTGGCTCCTCGCCTCCCTCTCCGACCTGAGGCTGAAGAGGAAGAAGCCGAAGGTGAGGAGCAAGAGGAGGAGGAGGATGATGACCAGTTTGAGGAGAGAAGGCGGAAGACGGACCTTGAACATCTATTCTGGAAGCTTTCTCACATCATTCGAAGAGAGATTCCACCAAGGGCGGTAGCAATCACACCCAGAGCGGCGGCGATGGAGGCTCTCGAGACTATCTGTCGCAGGTCTTCCTCAGAACGCCTTCTTCCATCTCTCAAGACTATCCTGATACCGCTGCACAACCTTACGGACCCATCGATCGCGCCACCTTTCTCGAACGACGAACTCTTCAAGACAAAGTACGAGGCCCTAAAGACCAGAGCGCAGATCATGATGGAAGCCTTACAGAAGAAGTTTGGAACGGCCGAATACTCGAAGCAGCTGTTGGCGATTAGAGAGGAGGTGAGGGCGAAGCGAGAGCAGCGAGCGAGCAAGAGAAAGATTGAGGCGATTGCGCATCCTGAAAAGTATGGGCGGGATAAGCGGAAGAAGTTTGAGAAGAACAGAGATCGGAAGAAGACACGGTCCAAGGAGCAAAAGTCAATGAGAACTTCTTATAAGGGGTGGTAGAGAAGAGGTGACGAAGTTGCATCAAGCGGCGTTTGGGAATCTTGGTATTAGACAAAGTTGTATTTTCAAGGCGTTTATCTCGTGGATGAGTCAAAAGTCACTTATTGTAGAGGATTATGGAACTTGAAGGACACGGCCATGATGGCGGCGTGTGCCTCGTCAATCAAATTGCCGTATATGGAGAAGGGTATCCTACCAACGCCTGTGTATGCCGTCTACTCTATTTTACACCGCTCTATTTTACACTTAATCTCGCAGCTCAACTTTGAAATGCTTCTCAGGAGCTCTCTGATTTCACGATTCCGTCGCCAACTTGAGCAAGTGATTCCTCTGGCCAGAATTCGATATCGCCGTCCTCACCCAAGCTACCCCTCTTGACAAGCTGACCTTTCTCCCGCATAAGATCCTCAACGGTAATCTTGCGATCGCCAAAGATGTTCAAGTGGTCGCTGATGACATGGCGGTTCCGGCATTCGGGGCATGTGATGAGTGTAGATCCGTGGTGGTAGCCCTGCTTGGACACGTTGTGGTGGGAGCGATGACCGCACGGCACGCAGGTGAAGGAGAGCTGGTAATACGACGGCTTGATCTCGGGCCGCTCGCCCTCACTCTTTGGCGCCTCGCCAGTCTTGGCCTGGTCCTCGTTGGGCTTGGCTTGCCGCGGACGGGGGATCGCATGCGCAGCGCGGGAGGCGATCAAGGGCTGTAAGTTTGCGACGGGGCGGGTGCGGATGAAGGATGGTGCGCGTAGAGGTTGGACGCGGAGCTGGCGCAGAATTGAGGAGGCTAAAGGCGTTGATCGTGAGGCCATTGTGTGTTGTGAGAGGGGTTTGGTGTAGTTAGTTGGTGATGCTGGAGTTGGAGTTTTAAAAGATCTACGTTCGCTTTGTCGCGAAACGTCATTGGTGGGTCCATGACCTTAGTAAAGGTTGGCTGATGGAAGGTGAACGAATCAGGTCGGACCTTCACTTACACGCTCAAACTGCAAACTACAATACGTTAGTTACCTTCCATGGGCATCTTCAGTCCTGTTTCATTTTGATATTTCATTATTCTCAAGTCGAACGGTTTGAGTAGACAACTCCTTATCTGGGTTTAAATATATACTTATTATACATGTAAATATAAGCGAACTGGTATGACGATAAACTTCCCTCATAGCTAACTTATATGCCTGGAAGGAGAGACGATGGAGTAATACCTTGGGGCACCTCGCCTTCCTCCTACACTACACTAAGCACTAAGACTACCATAATACTTGACTAGGTAGGTTGACAAAGTGATGACTTTCCTTTGTCAAACTCAACTTCTTCAACTCCAATATTCGCAGCTGACTAACTCTTCTCTCCCTCTCTCGTCACCTGCTACTGGAACTCTGCACGATCTGAAGCCATGAAATTGTTCACGACCCTAGCCTTACTGGCCCTTTACATCTGCTCCTCGTCTGTCCTTGCCCAGAACGACCTGGTCTCTGCCGTCAATTTGATCAACCAAGCTCGCCAGGCAAAGGGAGTCGGTCCTTTGGCCTGGAATCCAGATCTTGCAGCCTACGCTGAGTTCTGGGCTAACCAGATGGGAGCCGGAATGCAGCCATTCAGTCACGCTCCTCCCGAACTCCGACCTCGGCAAGGAGAGAACATCTATGAGCACACGTCTGCGCAGTGTGATGTCGCTGTTGGCGCGCCTCTCCAGACTGCCGTCAAGTCCTGGCTCTCCCAGGAGAAGTTGTACAACGGGCAGCCTATCCGTGATGGAAACGAGAAATGGCTTCACTGGTGTAGGTTTCCAGCTACTCCCGACATGTCCATTCTTAGACTGACCGGCTGTTCAGCCCAATGCATGTGGTCAGGGTCTACCCAGATCGGGTGTGCTAGAGCATACAGCGTCTCGGAAGCCTACAAGGTCTTTGACGTATGCCGCTTTCTTCCCGAGGGAAACATGTAAGTTCCCCAGCTGATGTAAAGAGGATTCAACTAACGGCGGGGAACAAGGATCGGACAGAAACCGTACTAAGGAATGCGACTGATTCTATGGGCTTGAATTACCAATTTCAAGGGACGCTTTATTCCTACCTCGAACAATCACGATGCAGAGAGCACGACAGCTTGGAGTTTCGTCTCCATAACATAATAGGGCTTTATACAGGGGAATAATATCAGCTAGAGACGAAGCATCAATGATAATGCAATTTAAAGTGACGATGGACCGAGTTGAAGTTCATGTTGTCGATAATGCGTTTTCGATGCAATAGCATAGGGTAGCCACAAGCCACAATCCACAAGCCACGAGATTACATAATGCGCCAAGCTGGTCCGTGCATACCACGGGAATTACCTGAATTTGTGGCAGACAGCGAGAGAGACGCGATTGAGAAAAAGGACCCCAGGTCGCGACTCCATCAAGCATCGAACACTAAAGTCCATCATAACGGGCACGCTATATTCACCACGTTTGTTCTTTCTCAACGACAGCTTCTTCACCTCAATTTTCGCGCTATTCTTGCCATCCCCGCGCCGACCTTCGCGTTTCGGCGCCCTGGAGCAGAAGCGAGAGACGAGTCCTCGCGCGTCGCCATAGCTACAGCATGAAATGACCCTCGAGGTCCTTTAACGCACACAATGGAACGCTCAAAGCCCCAGGCTTTCCTGTCGAGCTACGCGCCGCGATTGCGCGGCTACAACAACTCCCTCTTAACCCCCGTGCTACCGACCGCGCCTTCGGGCCCGATTTCGAGAACGACGAAGCGAGGGACGACCATCATCAACTATGCAGAGGATGGGTACGACGACCTAGAGGACGATAGTGACGACCCTCGGCGGCGGCCCACAGGTTTGCGAAGTCTGCGCAAGGAGGACTCGGCGAGTAGACAAGATCTAGCAGACAAGGCTGGCAAGGATACCAAGCAGCCCGTCCATGTCCAGGGCATCTGGCGCGATTGGATGGCCAAGCATCGTCTTGTGCGGAGTGACCAGCAAAACGCGGTACAGGCTACGCTGCCTCTTACTCTGATTCCAATTCGGATCGATTTGGATATACCCGCCTTCATCCCCCCTCCCCCGTTC